>VZRF01001259.1:242638-419170 GCA_013396875.1 Vireo altiloquus | reverse complement strand
CGCGGCGCCCTGAGTCCCGCGGCCCCGCGTACGGCTGGCGGGAGGCGCCGTGATGCCCGGCGGCGGCAGCAGGGCCCCGACGTAGCGTGGCGGCGCGGCAGCCCGGTCCCGCGGGCGGAGGATGGCGTGTCGCGGCGGCTGCTGCTGCTCCAGCGCGGGTCGCCTGAACGCGGACAACGCGCGGTTCCTCCTGCTGGCGGTGCTGATCGTGCTGTACATGCTGTGCGGCGCCGCCGTCTTCTCGGCCATCGAGCTGCCCACGGAGCGGGAGGCTAAGGAGCGCTGGGAGGAACGGCTGGAGAACTTCACCCGGCGCCACAACCTCAGCCGTGCCGAGCTCCGGCACTTCCTCCGGGAGTACGAGGAGGCGAGCGTAGCCGGCATCCGCGTCGATGACATCCGGCCCCGATGGGATTTCACCGGCGCTTTCTACTTCGTGGGCACTGTCGTTTCTACTATCGGTGAGCGGCGGGACGGGCGGGGACCGGGGCGGCGGCGGGACTACGGCTGGGGGCCCAGGGATGCTCTGTTCCTCTCCTCCTCGCCGGCTCCCGGGCTCACAGCGGGCTCGTGCCGGTGCCGGGTATGGTCCTGTCTCTTCGCTGCTCCTTTTATTGCCCTTCTTCCTGTCAAAGAGGCGCTGCCGCGGGCGCGCTACTCGCGGGAAGCGCTCAGCGCTGGGAGCACCCCAGAAGCACCGGGCAGCCCGGCCGGCGCCGGGGGCCGAGCTCCGGGCGGGCAGGGCAGCGGACACAAGGATGTACACACTCGCGGGTGTCATTTGCCTGCGCGGATCAACTTGTCCTCAGTATACGGTGGCAGACTTCGTGAGAGACCAGTCGCATCAAAAGCCGAAAGCTTTAAACAGTCGCTGTATATCTTAAAATTCTGGGAAATCTTGTAGCAAATCTTAGATCTGGAGGTTTCATAGCTGTATGCTCAGAAGCGATCCTTTCTGAGGATCGTCTGGTCTTAACAAGAACCATTTAATAGATTTTATGTTGTCCAGCTGCAAAGTGTACCACTTGGAAAGACTGGGTTTCAAACCACTCAGCTTTTTGCTCTCCAGGCTTTTCAAGGCAGAACCATCAAGTCGGTGGGCACAGCTTATTTCACTTGTGAATAAACCCAAGTTTATTCAGACCGAAGGAGCCTTCGGGGGAAGGTGATTCCGAATAGAAATTCCGAGCAGTCTGACAGGTGTACATTAAGATGAAATGGGATAGCGCCAGGAACTGACATAAGCACCCCAGGGAGCCCATGGGTGTCAGCAGAAAGTCTTCATTCAGGCATCTGCAGACAGCTAATACCTGCTAAAAGCCTCGGAGGAAGGGAGCTTGCTTTAGTTAAAGACAGGCAATCTGTGTGCAATTATCACTGTGACAAATGGGATCACTAAATCTTAGTAACAGTATATCCAATTCACATCAGTCTCCCTCCACAAATGAAATGTACATTGATGTATGATTGTTTAATTCTTCAGGAAATGTCCATTAACAGTTTTTTTCCTGAAGAGATTATAGAGATGCCTTGGTTTACGTGGGATGTACAAGAGTTTGCCCTGTCCTGTAACACACCCCTCCCTAATACTGAGGTTTTTTGGTCTAGGGTTATTCTGTTCTTAAAGGTGTCATTGGACTGGTTTCTTATTTCCTCAAGGCTTCATGATTTGGATGGTTTGTGTCCTTAGACCTAAAGTCTGTAAGAGCCAAGGACTATGCTGAACTGGTAATTTAAAGTAATTTATAATATTGTTAAGCCCATTTTTGTGGAGTGCTGTAGTTTGTTTGCCATTGTAACATTTCCCTTGAAGTGTGCTTCTTGTATTATCAAAATAAATAAACACTGTTTATGCTAACATTTGCTACAGCCATGAAATTGTAGTAAAAAGATCAGACAGTCCACCTGCTTTGCCTCTATTCCTAGAGGAGGTCAGTTATATGTGACTTCTTTTCGTGATCAGTGTCCAAGCTACCATTTCAAACCTGTTGGAGATTCCACAGCTTCCACAAAGAATCCAGCTTTGTGCATTATTACCCTGAGGTTTTCCTGATGTCTGCCTTACTGCAGTTCAGTGACTTGCGTTATTTTTTTCTTGCCATCCCTCGTACTCAAAGGAGTTACTTCTCACAGGTATTAACTGATGACACTAGTTCTACATTAATACACATCTTATATAAATAAAATTAAGGGGAGAAGTGTGTCTGTGATCCTGTTAACTGTAGATACTTACAAACACAAGTATCCACTTATCCACTCACACTTTCTGGTAATTTCTACGACTTGCTGATTTCAATTCCCCACATTTTACAGCTCCCTCAATGTTTCTGCAGAAATGTCCTCAAGATTCCTTTTTCCTTCAGAGTGTGTATGGTCTGTAGACTTTAGTTTACATCCTGTCCCTTCTTTTGACCTGACATTGCTTTTCTCAGTCTTATCAATGATGGCACTTTCTCAGTGTGTTTTATGAATTGCATCATTCTTTCTTAATCTAGTCAGTGGCATTGCACTCTTTCATCATATCAATGGCACGTCTCTTTTTTAATCTTCTCAGTAGAACTTCTGCTTTGTGGGACTGACTGTGCATTTCAGTGCTTTAACTTAGCTTGTGCTGCAGGCTGGGCTCTCCAGGCATCCTCAGGACTGTGCTTCAACCAGGTCTTCTGAGATGTGCCACTCAGGAGTGTTCTCCTGCAGGGTCTGCGACCACACGCCCATTTGTATCAATCATATCAGCATCCTAACAATAGATTTTGTTTTACACATCTAAAATCAATATTTAGTCTCCCTTCTCAGCCCTTTCCAGATGGTCCACATCTTCTTTCATGACCCAGTACAGTGCCCAAAAGTTAATGTATTACTCTAGCTGCAGCCTATGTAGTTCTGAGCAAAGTAGAAGGCTTATTTCATGTTTTTTTCAGTCTACACTTCTGATGGCTGTGTGCATTCCTGCAGCTAAACAACATTTGGTGCCTTCAGTTAAAAGCAGTTTTTTAGGAATAGGTGCTTATGACATATTCTTAATATCAGCTCAGCTTCTACACTCAGTACTATGTGCTGGTATAGAAGCTTTATATTTAGCAGGTAAGTTGCTGTAAAACCAATCTTTTCATTTTTTGTAAACTTTTTTTTTCTCTTTTGCATAATAGGAATTATTTTGCTGCTCTACCACAAAATATTTTTTTCTTCCACAGTAAATAAGGTAAAGCTAGCCATTTTGATACACTGCTAAAGCATCACTGAAACATTACTTGTAGCATCAACTGCTTCCTGTACTTTAGCTAGAAAGAAATACCAATCCATATTTGAGAGGAAAGTAGAGAGTTTTGCAGTAACTAAGGGAATAATCCTGTCTTTTTAATTAAGATTTGCATAAATGTTTGTCACATGGATTTTAGAACATGGTATCAGTGCATTAAGTCAAGAGGTCAAAATTAAATATAACCGGGCTATTTTCATTTGTCAAGAAAATACAAAGCTAAACAGAGCTGAACTAGTAAAAAATAACTTATTTCTCAGTTTATTAATTCAAGAGTTTCTTCCATAAAAGTGTTTATTCCTATGAGTGCTCAGAGTGTAACCCCTCATCTTGATGTGCCTTTTGCGCAGTGATGTGTCCAGTGTGAACCAGTACTGAGGTTTCCTTTGCAGTAAGTGGAAACATTAGGAATGAAAGAACATAACCACAAATACCTGCTCTACTAGGAGACTACCTAGATTATCCAGGAAGTGATTCCAAGGAATTACTTGGTGTCAAAGCCTCTTAAGGCAGGTGCTTAACTAACTCACACATGTGCAGTGGGCTCCTCAAAAAGCCAACTTTGCTTTCGATCAGCCCTCTGTCACATAATGTAGTGTCCCTTTTGCCTAGAAATCATGTGGTAGTAGTAACATCTCAGGACATGAGAGATCAAAGCAACTCCTTTCTAAGTCAGGACTTGAAGTAATTCCTGACTTCAAGTTGAAGTTTCTTGAAGTAATTCTCATCCAAGTGCCCTGCCCACTGGTCTAGGGAATAATTTTAAGATGGGACTCTCAGTGTTTTCTGTTGAAACTGTTCCACTCATAGCCTAAAATACCTGCAGACCTGAAAATGGAACAAAATCTAAGTCCCAATTTGCACTTCAATGGATGTTTATGTGTTTTATACAGAGACATACTACATTAGATAGGCTCTGGGTGTTCAGCAGCATTAGACTCTAGGGTCACAGTCATCAGCAGGTGCTCTGGTGTCTAAGGAGCTCTGGGGTACTTTGGCACAGTAGTGCCTCCAAGAAGTTGAGAGATGTTGACCAGGTGTTTGAACATCTATGCATTGGATCTTCATGCTTACCTTTTGTGACAGACACCTGGGCACCCTCAGTTCCACTGGAATTCCAGTAGAAATCGGTGGACATTACTATCCCTGAGCAATACAGAGAGCTGGCACCCTGAGGTATTTGCAGCATCTAGTTCCTCTTCTGTTCCTTGAAACTGTTGTGAATAAACTAAAAGAATATCAGTGCATCAAGACACCCTCATCTCATGTACAGCTGTTTTTATTTCCGTAACTTTAGAAACTGAAAGAACTTTATTTCCTTTTTATTAAAAAACAAACAAACAAACAAACAAAAAAAAACCCACAAAACACCTATGTCCAGCTCAGCCCATGATCTTGGTTAGAACCTGTTTGTTTTAACTCTAAATGAAATAAAATATATCTTGTTAAAAAGGCATAACCTGAAGCAACTTCTCAAACTGACTTATGATATTCGTGACCTTTTCACAGGCTGCTGGAAGTTGGAGGGGATCTCTGGAGATTGTCTGGTCCAACCCCCACACTCCAAAGCAGGGTCAGTGACAGCCAGCTGCTCAGGGCTGCGTCCTGTTGGAGTTTGGGTATCTCTGTGGGTGGAGACTCCACAATCTCTCAGGACAAACTGTGCCAGTGTTTGACCAACCTCACATTAAAAGAGGGTCTTTTTCTCCCATGCAAATGGAATTTTCTGTATTTCAATTTGCACCTGTTGCTTCTTGTCTTCTCTGTGTGAACTGTATGAGCAGTGAGGCAAAGGAGCGAATTATATCATCTTCACAAAATGAGATACATTTTCTGGACAAATTGTCAAAATTTGTTTCCTTGCTCTCTGCAAAAAGCTGCAGCAAACTGGGCTGGAGGTGTAAAGTCTTGGTCCAAGGTGAGAAAAGAGATTTATTAACTGATGCATTACCTGAGGCCCGAAAGGTAAAATTGCCTGGAGTGAAGGCTGAGATTTTTACCGTAGAGAGCAATGAACAACCACATGATGTATTGTACAGAAGGGATAGAAGGAGTCACATCTTCTTTAAGCAGCCTCTTAGAAAGGGTTGCTCATGGAAGTGCTGTTTGCTGATGGGTAAGTCTGCATGGGGTGAAACAACTGCACTGTCCATGTTACAGCTGTGTCAGAGTGAAGGAAGGAGTTCTGAAAAGTGTCTGGAAGTGCCTGTTTCCTCTCTTTCATCTGTCAGTGCAGTTCCTGCTAAGTGGAGTTACAGCTGTGCAAAAGAAAAGTATGTGTGGTAATGCCCAGCAAACCATCAAGGTCATTCAACCCAGAGAGCTGGACTCCTGCTCGTAGCCTTGAGACCACCCTCTTTCCTGTATACAGACTGAGCAAAGAGTGGCAGCCATACTAAATTCTCCACCTGGGGGCATGGCCAAGCTTACTCCTGGTGTCACAGAGACCAAATGATCTGCCATTACCTAAGAGTAATTATTAGAAATATTAGAATCATAGAATTTTAGAACGTCCTGAGTTGAAAGAGATCCACAAGGATTGTTGTGTCCAACTCCTGACGCTGCACAGGACACCCCAAGAGTCACACCACGTGCCTGAGAGCAGCGTCCAAGCACTTCTTGAACTCTGGCAGACTTGGGGCTGTGACCACTGCCCTGGGGAGCTGTTCCAGTGCCCAACCACCATCTGGGTGAAGAACCTTTTTCTAATATCCAACCTAAATCTCCCCTGACTTGACTTCAGGCCATTCCCTTGTGTCCTGCCACTGGTCATGAGAGTGAAGAGATCGGTGCCCAACCTTCCCCTTCCCTTCACAAGGATGTTGTAGACTGCAATGGGGTCTCCTCATTCTCCTTCAGGCTGAATAGACCAAGTGACCTCAGCTGCTCCTCACATAGTTCCCCTCGAGGTCCTGCAAAACAGGTCTAATAGTTCAAAATTACCTGCTTTAAGGTAATTTTCATTGAGCCATAAGCAGAGCAGGAAAGGCATCTCCAGAGCAAAACGCTTTTTAGGGAAGTTGCAGGCAAACTGAGGCCATTTACTTGCTTTACAGAGACTACCATGTAGCTGTCAACTCACTGAAGTTGTAATTGCCACCAGCCTTGGACTGCATCCATTAATGAACTAGGTAACATGCTCAAGTGAAGGGTTTACTCTAACTTTACCAAAAGCTTTCTATAATATATGGCAGATTTGTATAAAGCAAAGACGTAGGAAAAATGTGAAAAGGAGAACATTGGTTATGATAGGATTGTCACCAGTCTCTGCTATATGCAGAACAATGTAGAAAACTTAAAGCAAACCATGTAATAGAAGGGAAGTATAAAATTAAATCAACCTGGAAATCTTACTTTTATAAGGAAGATCTAAAAAAGATCTTGCACAGGTGTGATAGCCTAGCATGTTCTCTCTTGGACACTGGTTAAAATAAAAGTTAAGCCACATGGCTGTAACCCACAAGGTTAGGGGAAAGGCCAAGTTCATTCTCACGTGTAAATTTTTTTCCTTCTGTTAGTGTCAGTCACCCGATCTTACAGAAGATATCTAAAATAAATCGCATTAATTAATATGCCCTAATGTGCCTGTTCCTTGACTGGAATAAAATATCTGCTGTGCCAAGTGCAAAGGTTGATACTTCTACTATTAATGTTGAAATTTTGGTGAAATAAATCTCACCCTAGCAATCTACAGATGTATACCCAGGCAGTGACAGAACCAGACCAGCACACCACTGTTGCCAAAATTGTCTGTAGCTTCTGTGCTACAGGTTCTCTCTCTCTCTCTAAAATGAGATCACTAAGTAGCTAAAAGTGCTCTGAACTCTGCAAAGGAAATCATGTTACCAGTTATACTCTCTCAAGAAGATTGAGATCAGGTTTTGTGTGGGGAGTTGGCATTTTTGAGGCCATGACTTTATCATATTATGGGGATTTCTCTATTTGCAGGTGAATATGCTGGGACCTGAGCACAAGTTCCCTCGTAAGTTTTTGAAACATATAAGCAACTTAAGAAAAAAACTTTATGGATTTGATTTTAACCTAGTAAATGTAGAAGGCAACTTCTATGACCCTGGAGTGGCAGAGTTCATTATTCTTTAGAGGGAAAGGAAGAAGTACAGAAAACCAGGGGATTTTGAAAGCAAAAATTTAAATACAGATCTGCAGTTTGGAATCTCAGAGGAAGCAAAACTGAAGAAATATTATTTAGGGCAGGCTATCTGGACAGAAGATAAGAATGATACTGGCTCAAGGGCTCTAAATGTGAAATGTAGAATGAGGACAGGAACTGTAGTTAAGTTAATTTCTGTCACAAGAAGGAAGCATATAGAAACTGGATAGAAAATTAGATCTGTAAAGACAAAAAAAAGGAATAAAATGGAAATACAGGAACAGATACAAAATTATGCTATTATCAAGGGGTGTCAAAGGGTGATGTGGAGTCATTCATCACAATACTGATGAGAAAAACTAATAAAAACATTGGTCTGCTGTATAGAAAAGAGGAAGAGCTCTCAAAAAATGATTCCAAGAAGGCTGAAATGCATAATGGTTTTTTCTATATCAGTCTTCTGAAAAGGTCAACTCTGAACTGATGTGTGGTGCAATTAACACTTGTAAGAAAGGGGAAAGTAAAAGGACAAGTTAGAGTCCCTAAATCTGTCAGATCTTTTAAAATAATTTAAGATAACTTGACTGCATTCTAGAATATTCAAAGAAATTACTAAAGCAATAGTGGGTACTTTGGCAACTCATAGAAGGGTTTGAAATTCCAGGCAACTTAAAATGATAAACATTTTACCAGTCTTTAAAAAAGGAAAGATGACAGAAAGAAATTAAAAAAGAATGGGTTTAAATTGCAGCAAAGAAATTTCAGGTTGTATATGAGAAAACGTTTTCTAAATGAAGTGAAGCAATTGTGCAGTTTCCCTAGAAATGACATAGAGACTTCATCACCAGAATCCTCTACACTCAAGTTAACCAGACACCCCACAAGCATTACGCCAGAATCCTTAATTCCCTCATTGTGCACCGAATGGATGAAATTACCTTTTTCTGCCTTTACCAGGGCTTCTTTCCCCAGGTTCTGTGATAGTATGTATTCATTATTCCTGTTATCCTAAAAAAAAAAAAAGGCAAGGTGTTAATCACACTGCATATAGAGTCTTGTTCTTTGGTAATTTTTAACTTTTATTTTTAGGGTGCAGATAAAAAGAATTTTTTGACAAATTTACACCAAACTTCTTAGATTTTTTTTTTTAAACCTTCAGGGAAAAACCAACATTTTAATATTAAGATTAAGCAGGCATTGAGATGTGCAATTATGCTACCCTGCTTGGTATACATCTCAAATTAAATAAACTTTAAACCAGCCCAAAATAGAACTGATCATGGACTGAGAAGCACTTACTTAATTAAAGCAGTGAAATTAGATATATCTTTACTGCTGCTGGAATGAAAAAAAAACAACTGTATGGAAAAATAGTCATCAAGAAAACCAGGTAAAAATAAACAGAACATTACTTTGAAGATCTTGGTCCTGCAAGGAGTTAAGTACTTTGCTTGAAGTCTCTGTTTTGGCAGCTGTACCTCCCTTTGCTTGTGTTTGATATACTGGTCCGATCTGGAGACAAAGAGCAAGATGAAAGTACTGTTATTGTCCATGTACTCACAAAACACTGCTGAAAATGGAATGTGGTCCTTCAGATGATATGCAGAAGGGACCATGTAGGAGCCCTGCGTGTCTGAAGGAAGGGTTGCCATTTCTGTGGGTGGACATGGGAAGGAGCCTCCATCCCCAGGCTATTGCACTGCAGCCCTTTGCAGAACGTGAGGAGATCAGGACCTTTGCAGCTCCCTGGCAGACCGGGCATACAAAGACTGGGCCGAGGAAAGCTCCAGGAGGTGTTGCTTTCTCCAGATGGGTCAACTGGAGAATGCATCCACTCCCCAGCCTACTCACCTGGAGAACTGATAGCCCTGCTATTATCCTAATACTTCTGCCTAATACTTACTTCTAAGGCATCTCTAATTTTCCAAGCCAAAATTTTCCTAAGGAGCATGCTGCAGGCTGAGCTGGAGATCAGTTCTATGGACTGTAGCACTCAGCATGTAAGGGTTTTTTGACTAGAGTGGTGACACAAGTTTTCTTTTTTCCTGGAGGAAAAATTGCTTTTTTGATTGAAAGCAGAAGCTGAATAACAACTGAGAAGATTAGAGGTGCCATGAATTAGGATAAGTTGTATGGAGAAAAGAAAAATACTTATTTAAACCAATTACTTGCTGGTTACAGGAGCTGTCTTAATTTTTCTTGTGGATGAATTGTAGAATAAAGAGCGTCTGGGTGTGCCTAATAGTGAGGCTGGTAGAAAAAAAAAGACTATATCGGCTGAAGTGATTAATAGTCAGTTTAAATAATGATATATATTATAGTTATTAATATAAAATAGTTATTTTGACTTGGATTAACCCACATTTACATAGAGGGAGCCCCGGTGGTGTAGTGGTTAAGGATAGGGCACAGTAATTGCCGGGGCCCGGGTTCGATTCCCGGCTGGGATACTCCCCGGGCAGGCAGAGCTCGTTAGCCCTNAAAAAAAAAAAAAAAAAAAAAAAAAAAAAAAAAAAAAAAAAAAAAAAAAAAAAAAAAAAAAAAACAAAAACATAGAGGGAGACATTTGTTCTAAATTATATCAATCTCAGTATTAGCTGACTGTCTTAAATGAGTTTTAGAATAAACCACACAAATAAAATTGTGAAAATAAAGCTTTGTTACTATTTATGTTTACTCATGGATAGTATTGTTTTTCCAGTGGATTTATTTCTGCTGTTAAAGTTGCAGGTGACTGGTTTACCAACAGTTAATATATTAAAGATTTTTCAGCACTTAAAAATACTTAAAACTAAAATTGTTTCAATATTAAAAATGAAAAAAAAAAAGTACTTTTGTAGCTAATTAGTGAAATATTATTCTCTAATTTAAATTGCCAGGAAAATATTTAGTACTATAACATGGAGATTTTTATAGCATTCATGAGACTTCAGTGTTCCATTGATTTCATGCTGCCATCTCCGAAGGCAGAATATGGCTCATGGAAGTGTTTCAGACTTCTTGCCAAGTGAAAATTCAATATATCAGTAGGTGCTGTTGATTGTAAATATAGCCCAGGCTTTTTGCAACCTCAAACCAGTTTTGAGTTTGAGGTGGTTTTGTTCTCACAGTGAGAATATTAATAAGACACTAAATGTGATTTTATTCACACAGAACTAATTGTGCCTATTTGAAGTGTGACTGTTTTTAATAGAAAGCAGTTCTGCTGAAAATCTGATAGTTACTAGTTACTGGAAAACTAAAGAAGTGAAAAGTGTATATTTCTTCAGTGTGAAAATGTAACATTGTAAAAAAAAAACAAACCAAGAAGAAAAACATTGAATTTAAAACTACTAAAGGTAGGTGCAGACGTAAAAACCCCAGTTTCCTCATTTAAGAGTGCATTTGCATCCATTTTGTACTTTTCTGCAAGACCCTTTTGCAGTAATTAGTCAGAGCTTACAGCAACAGCTGTCCAGCATCCTTGCTGAAATAGACTGTTCCTCATGTACATCACTGCTAGTGATTCTCTCATTCACACCTGCCTGTGGGGACAGCTGAGCTTCGTTGATTCTCTGTGCTAGAGGATAATGCCTACCAAACAAGCACGGTACTGAGTTCCGTGTTCTTAGGCACACAGATAGAGTTATTTATATAGTCAAGCTCAAAAATCTTAAACAACTTAGTTAGAGCAAAACCAGCATGTTCCAAGAATGGCATGGAAAATAAGGAAATATTATAGTCCAGTTAGAGGCAGAAATATTTTTTTCTGAAGTTATTTCCATAAAGGAAATAGGATAGTGCTGTTAGAGTAAAATCTTCTATATATATGCAACTTTTCTTTCATATTGCAGAATAATTCTTTTCATAATAGATCTTGCTTTTGTAGTCTTCTTACAAGAAGTCACTCCAAGACACATCATGTCTCTTTTCCATTTCCTGTACACTATGCACTGGCACTGTTTTGCTGTGTGTTCTTAGAAAAATATTTTTTCTTAGAAAAATGGCCAGTTTCTATTTTTTTTCTAAGTAGGAGTTAATTTTGTTATACAGGCTGCTCTTCTTCCTTTCATTTTTCATGTGTAATGCTTTAAATAGGAATTCTCATCTGCTCAAAGAGCTAGAGTCTGCCTTGTCCCTCTCAGGCTGCAGTATCCCTAGTTCATCAAGTCAGCAGGTCCAAGTTTGGACAGTGGCTTAATGAGAAAGTTCTTAAGACTGCCTGTGTGCTCCAGGGAGCTGTACTGGCTGTTCCTTCCTTTTTTGCTAGAAATTTCAACATCCTCGTGCTGAAGGAGATACTGCCTTTCAGACAAGCTGTAAACCAAAACCCTGCAGCATTAGAACGATCCTGGCACCTGCCTTGCCCATATTTTCATTTGGATACTCCCGGTAAAGGTACATAAAAGGAATTTTCACCACGTTTTCAGCTGGACACTGTATTCTGGCTGTTCTCTGACACCCCACGGGAATATAACTTTCAGAAGTTATAGTATTGAAGTATTGCAAAAAGAAATGAAACATTTACTCACAGATGTCCTTAGTTATTCTTGAGGACCACTAGTGACAGTTTCAATGTTCCGACATTTGTTCCTTCTAATTTCTTTGTCTGGAATCCAAAAGAGCAGAACAATAGAAGGCAGCAGGTAACAGGCTTGTCATAACAAAGTACTAAATATTTTGTAATTTATGCAGCTGAAACTGCATTAAACAAAGCTTTGCAAATTGTCCTTTTATAAGGAGAAGTGTTCCTACTAGACTTGCTCCCCTAGAATGAGTTATCTCCTGCCTCAAGAGCTGATCGAGGAGAGTACTGGAAAAATAAATTACCTGGATGAGGTACCTTTCTACCTTTATTGTAGAAACTTTTGAACTGTTTTCCTGATGTGTTTAAAATTGAGCATGTGAGTAACAAGGTGAGTGAGTTTTCAATCACTTTAAAAGCCATCTTTTGCACTGTACTTCTATACAGATTGTAAAGTGTTTCACTACTCTACTCAAGGACAAAATACTGAGTTTGGAAGTAAGATTTTATTTAGTCTTCAAGTCTATGTCCTGTCTTGGAACACTGTTGCACTGATATAATTGCATATAATTTTAAGACTTTTTAAAAAAAATCTTATCAGCATTCAAAGGTATAAATACTGTTTCATACAACCTGACTGCAGAACCTTCTCACTCTCAAGAAAAAAACTAATATGACTCAAAATACACACAGATCTGCTTTACAGTCATGTTATATAACAAACTCGAACTTTTAATTTTGTTCCCATTAAATAAAAAACATCCAATACCATCCATTAATATTAGTTCATGTATTTGCTCCTCCTAAATTTCTTTCCCACTATCATCAACCTAAATATCCCATCAAAAAATAATATGTAAATTCTTCTTTCAATCTTCTGCCCATGTAAAGGCAGAGCTTCATTCACCTGGATATCACCACTCTTTTTAAGCAGATGCATGGGCAGCAAGCTGGCAGAAATGAGGAGGGAAGGGCCAGTAGAAATGATCAAGACAACAAAAAGGACCTCCTTGTAATGGGCCAGCAGGCAGGCAGGTGTTAAGGATAAGAATCACGAGCTTAGAGTCACCTGCTGAACTACAGCAGCAGCACAGGTACTCACTACCTCTTGCTGAAACTAAAGTGATCTAGCAGTCTTTTAGCGTCACTGAATATTATCCAGGCTAAATGTCTTTGTCCCTCATTCACAGATGCTTCAGATATTTTGAAGACATAGGCCTGGATAAAGAGCCTGTTCAATGTAGGCATTTGCCTTTCTACAAT
Organism: Vireo altiloquus; assembly: GCA_013396875.1. Taxonomy (NCBI): domain Eukaryota; kingdom Metazoa; phylum Chordata; class Aves; order Passeriformes; family Vireonidae; genus Vireo; species Vireo altiloquus. The sequence goes on along the minus strand of VZRF01001259.1, from coordinate 406,033 downwards.
GAAGCTATGCTCCAAAACCTTTTGCATTGTGTATTCCTGGACTACTTTCTCTAATGGTTTGGTGGTGCACTTGGCAGTGTTTGGTCAACAATTAAAACTCAATGATCTTAAAGGTCTTTTCCAACCAAAATGATTCTGTGAGTCTATAATCAGTCCTAAGATAGATTTTGTCCTTCATACATGACAATTAGGGCATCACACAGGTGCTTGCTCCTACAATATTTAATTTCTTTATTAATGACTTTGAGCTTGAGGCTTTGTTGCTAACTTCCTAAAGAGGAAAAGACCTTTAATACAATGAAAGGATCTATTCATTAATGATGTCTGCCCATTAATTTCACACAGAAAATTCCTGGTTTTCTTCTCACCATTTCAGTGGGAAGCCTTTTAATCCCTTAGAGCATTTGCAGATAATATCATCACTTGGAGTGGTTGCAGTTTGCGTTTTCTTTGACTGTGGCAAAGGCTTAAAATTGGCATAATCTCATTGTAAACGAGTTCTGAACCTAAAACTTCACCTACGTATATGGATAGGGGAGGGGAGGCCATCCTATGGCTGTTGTAAGAATTTCTTGAACAAGGACCTAATGTGATCCAGGAACATATTTAGGATAAAAATTATCTCTCTGTGTATATTTCTTCCCTCTTGTCTCAGCTTCAGCCTGGCATTCCTGCTCAGAACTTTCTCCTCTGCTGTCCTAAACATGCTGGGAACCTTCCTAAGGACATAGAAAATTATGCAGACTTCTGCACAATCTTTGTCACAGAAATACAGCTCACACTGCTACAGCTACACCATGAGTGCCACTGACAGGATCTATCTGGATGGCAGAAAATTCTCCTCTAGGCTAAGGAGTCACTTTGCTCCAAGATAACCAGATTGGTATTTAAGCAATCACCAAAGCTGATGAAGAAAGGGCACAAGTGTGTTAACTGTCACTGATTCTGCATCCTTTTGGGGCATCCTTTGTCAGTCTCTTGTGCAATCCTAGCGGAAATTCAAAACTACTCTGATTCAGTGGGGTTGCTGGGGTGATCCTGCTGCCATGCACACACATACACACTCATACCCACACCCCACTGAGCTGCTCAGGAGAAAATTCCCTTGCAGTAGAGCAATCTCTCTGACCATCTGGAGTGTAACTGTCCATACTAGGGTAAGTCAAGAGCTGGTTAGAATACATGACTTCAAGTAGTGGGTTTTTTTCATGTTTTTCTTTCTTTTCCTGGAGCAATATCAGCAGCACTTCCACTTGCAAACAGATAATTTTTTCCATGACAGAACATATTTCACAAGAACAAAGTAATAGGAAGTAGTCCAAATCTAACATGAAAATGAGCATCTCAAAAACATACAAAAATACCAGCTCATTTTTCTATGTGTTTATTTGCTGCTAGAGCTGTGAGCTACAACAGTCTCATACCTAGAATTACCTCCCCGGCAGATTAAAAGGGGAGCATTGGCAAGTGTTTGCAATCCTGACAAAATCATGTCAGCTTCTGACATAATGAGTAGTAAAAAAAAAGTGTGAAACATATTTAAGTATTAGTTTGAGATATTTTTAAGTTGACAGAGAATTAGCACCTTATCAAGCATAAAGAGAAATGAAAGCAAGAAATATGGGTGAGCAGAAATACTGGTCTAACTTCCATAAGCATTTCTGGGGACATGCTGCAAGTGCAGGCCAGTGGTCTGAGGTACAGCTCTGCAGTGAGGACGCTCAGAGGGTCAGAATCCACATTTTGCCTTGCTATGATATTAGAAAGGTTTGGTGACAAAGCTGTAAGTTAAAATAGCTGTGGAAGAAAGGAATAAATGTAAAGGGCTATGAATTTACAGGAAAACAATGAGTATGCAGAGTAGGGGAGATTTCTCTGATTGGTCCGAAGCATTAAAATCACATCAGTTATTTACATTTCATGTTAAATAGCATCTTGATTGCAAATAGTCACCTTTCTCTCTCCTCACCCTCTGCTGTTTTGTTGTATCTACTGACTGGAGCTGTGCTCAAACTGTATAACTGGAAAAACTGAACCCATGTGCCTTGATTGATGCCTGGGATTTGTGAGGACAGAGCTGCTCTCAGTAAAGCAGTGTGTACAAGCATTTATCCAATACTCTCTCTGTAACAGTCTTCTGTCACCAGGGATATGGGATCTGTCTTACTGACTCTCAATATCCAGCCCACTATTCCCCCACTGCCTCTAGATTATGCCTCTTGTAGCTGAAGAAGGACTTGGTTTGGAAAAAAATATTTTCTTCCTCATTCTTCAGTTCTGTTTTGCAAGTCTTATTTTCCATGTAATGCCTAGTGGGCCCTGGTCCTGTATTCCACTATAATGCCAAAATAATGCAGGTAACCAATTACAAAGAGGTGGGTATTTTGAGGCAATCTCCTCCTGACACCAACTGAATTTAATCTTCTGACCTGGAATAAAGAGATAAACCTTTTATCTCGTGTAAATCCAAACATTTTGTCATAATTTTGTCTATCATTTTATGATGAAATAGGCTGCAGAATATCTGTGTCTTCATTTCTGAAGTGCTGCTGCATAATACAGACTAAGGTATCAAATGGAAGCGTGTTTCTTGGCAGAACTGTTTACAAAGCAGACACTCAACTTTCTGAGGAAGGACCTGGTTGGTAATTGGTAACTGGCCCAGTAAAACCCTCAACTCTGCAACTGTTCCAGGGCACAGTGTTGGTGCTCAGAGTGGGAGAGGACAGTTTGCAATAGCACTGTCTTCAAAGGAGTTACGGGAAGCAGGTGACCTCATGGAGCTAGTTCAGGCTCAAGATACCATTTACACAGAGACTACAAAAGCTTCTACAGAGCACACACAAAAAGTTACCTGCAGGAATATTTGTTTTCTTCTCATTTTTCAAAGCAGCATGAAGCAGAGACATACATAATGCCAGGGGTTCTGCGCACTGCCAAGTGCTCCAAGTACTCCATTTGCTGACTCTAAAAAAGAGAGTGGTTTCTGGAATCTTTTTGGTATTGGGACACCTGGGGTCCTTTTCCTGGAATAAGGATAGTTTCTCGCCATGCCAGAGGAAGCCTGAGAAGTGCTGTGTGTCTGAGAACTGCCAGCTGGGCTGTCATGAACCTTTCGCACTGTGACAAACTCGTGTTGGGGTTATGAGTTACTTGTGACTGGACAAGCCACAGAGGGGGCTGTCCCTGAGCCACACGCAAGGAAACCAGGGCCCTTTAGCAGACCACGAAGGACAATGGCTGCCTAACTGTCGGAATCCTGTTCCTGTTTTGGGAAAAATGTGTCAAACCCAAAACATTTCTCTGAATCCCTTGGGTTTGAAACTTTGTTACATCCCATGAAAAAATGTTTTGTTAGAAAGTTCCTAGTTAATTCTACTACACAGAAACAAGTAGAATGTAAGTAATTTTCTTTCTTTGTTCTCTTATTTTGTTTCATTTTTTAAAGATGCTCTATTTTTAAAATTAGAAAGTAATCAAGCCACTGGCAACATGGGCTTTTCTTCACATCAAGTAACTATTATGGGACTTGGTAAGAAGTCAGTTTGTTCGGCCTGGTGAAGTTCATCTATGGTGGCCAACAGAATCCCACTTAAATACAGAGAAAGAAAACAAAATTTTTGTTCCATAGAGGATGTCAGAAACTTCTGTGTTAAATACAGAACCAAATTCAAATTCTCCTTGGCAAAAAACCCAACAGTGCTGATCAACATAAATATAAGAAAGTGAAGTCAGCCTTCCCCACAGTTTCTGAGGCTTATGCTATTGCAGAGCTCTACCTCAGAGACTAGATAATTCAAACCAGTGACAAAACATGGATGTAGACCAGCAGAGAGGTGTGTAGCTCCCTTCCATAGCTTTAATGAGGCTTTGTCCAGAGCAAAACAATAGGATCCTGATGCATTTTAAGTATATTGTAAATTTGTCATGGAAGAAGCATTTTGACAGTCATGAGTTATGCAGACATTTCATCTCTTCATATATAATTGCCAGTTAATAAGAATGTTAAAATGGAATAAATAACTTTAGTGATTAATACTCCCAGCAGCAATGAGGCAGAAAATGTTAAGGTTACAACATTGTGTTAGCATGCAAGAAAGGAAAGTGGTAATGACAAACTTTAACAATATGCTTAGTGTTAGATGTAAATGTAATTGGTTGTCACTCCTTCATTAATTAGGAAGTGATCAAAAGACCTATAGATGGAGAGAAGCAAAAGCCTCAATTACATCAAAGACAACTTTTAAGTACTTGGAATAACAGCCTTATCAAAAGAATGTCAAATAATTTTGAAGCATATGACTACTGATTTTATAGCCATGTACTCTCTTTAGCACTTGCCCTTTCAGAAGAAATCCAAAAAAGTAAATCTGTGCAAGAAACCACAAAACTAAGCAATGTAGTACAAAAAGATACTCAGCAGAGTAGATGCACAATCAAACACTGGATCAGACTAAGAAATAACATGAACTGGTTAGGTTTTGTTTCCTAAAATCATCAATTCTGTTATGTGTCAAATAGAAGCAGGAGGAGTAGGGTTTTTAAATTCAGAAGTTTATTTCTAAAATGGAGAAAGTCATGTTGGCCATTAGTTTGTTCAGAGAAACATATCTCAAAGCCTTCCTGGGTCTTGTTTTTTGTTTCAGGACTCAGTAAAGCTGTGGGGTCTGAAGTCAGGGGAAGTTCAATAGACACTGCTATGAATGGTTTTTCCACTTGATATGAAATTGCTTTCAACAACTGCAGACTTAGCAAGCAGTATTCATTGTTTACTTGTTCTTTTTTTCCTGACCGGTACCTTGGCCCTGATTACAACACAGGCATGACTGAGAGTTTCAGGCTTTATAGGACTGGATCTTGGCTTCTCTGAAGAGTGCTTTTCTAGGACAGGGATCTGGAGAAGCTCCTTCAGGCGTTTACCTGAGCCAGCTGTCTTGTGGGATAAGCTAGAGGGCTGACAGGAGTGGTTTTTCCAGAAGCAGATTCATGTGAAGAACCTAATAACCCTGAAGTATCAGAACTTCTTGCTTTCTTCCTTGAGGCAAGTAAAACATATAAACAAGTCTCTGCAGAAATGAGTTTCAATTTTTCCTTCTGCAATTACACACAAAACATAAATGTAGTCAGAATTTCTTTTCTGCCTTTTTTTCTCCATTAATGTTCTTCACAGGACAATGAAGAATAGTTTGTTTTCTTCGTGCTGGCATTTCTTATAGCAAGGTGAAACAGAAGAGGAAGTGTTCTGTGAAACCTCAATCTCAGGAGAAAAAAGTAGCTATTTTTTAGCTTTATTAGATTTCAAGTCTTTAGTGTCCATTTAATTTTACATTTAAAATTTTCAAAGTATTGTGACAAAAATATGTAGGATTGAAATTCTGATGTGTGGAGTAAAGGAGTAAACCCAATATGTGCCCTTGAGTAAATCCTCCTACTGTTGATCTGCAGACTGCAGAATCTGCCAGAACTCATAGCAGCTTCGTGGGGACCTCTGGGACCATCACAGGGTTCAGTGATTACTGTCAAAAAATGCACTTAATTAGCCATTAAAACAACAACCCTGCAGCATTTTAGAGATTATTATCTCCTTTGAACCTTTCTGTACTGCAACTGACATCAGTTTAGTTTCATTAAATTAAGAGCATTTTGTTGGAAAAACCATCATTGTCCCCTTAGACATAACATAATGAACCATGGCAATAACAGTTTCATGGTCATAGTCAAACTCCATGCCTCAAGTGTGAAGCTTAAACTGGGAGCCTTTCTGCCCTTATGTCACAAGGTGCCACACTGCCAAGGGCTGCCTGGAAGTGTCACCAGGAGCCAAAGTGCCAGAGCCACCATGCCTGCAGACTGTGCTGCTCTACAGGTGCAGGGCTGTGATATTGTCTTAGTCTTGGGCAGAAATTACTTTTTTCAGTGCATCAGCACTTAGAAATTGATATTTCTAAATTTACAGTTTACTTCCTTGCTGAAGTTACAGAGAAGGGCTGCCCAGGCTGTTGTGACACCTCTGTGTGAATGCGTAGTTGACACATGCTATGCTGTAGAAGACCTGTATTCACTTACATACCTACGCAAAAAAGTGAAATAATACATAAAAGTGACCCAAATCTGCAAATTTTCCCTCAAATTTATCAGTATTTTATATGGGATTTTCCTGTTTTCAGATAGGATATTTTCATGTAGAAACCATATATATCATGTAGGTGACTTCTGTGTTTGTTAGGCAATCGAAATGCAGGAGTAATACCCCTGTACTGAACATCAAAATGTGTGTACTTTATAAAAGTCATAGAGAGACCAGTGATGACTGTCAAGTCCATGTACAGGAATTGAGTTTAGGGGTGATTTTGGTTCTATCTCTACCTGATGCACTCACATCTCTGGTAATAACCTCAAGAAAGAAAGCAGGGTTATAACTTAGGTTTCAACTGGACTGTGAATGTGTTAATGTCCCAAATGTCCTGTTGTTTGTGAGGATCTACTGATTAAGTTTGTATCAATTTGATCAGATTTCTTTTTACATTTAATTTTCACTTGAACTGAGTTTCCTTTAATTTATTCCTTTCATTCCTTCAGCCAACCCACTCTACAGAAACTGTTAAGTATCTTCCGATCCCCTTCATTTTACAAAAGTCAGCACATGCTATGTCTTATGAAGTTACATTGTTAAATGCTGGGCAATGTGAATATGCTGATCTCTGTCAAACATAGTATATAGGAGTTTTATCAGACTGCTCTTATTTTAGAACAACATGAATTAGCATCTCTGTCTGTCACCCAAACTCATATTGTCAGAAAATGTGTAGGATCATAATGATCTCGGAGATTTCTAGCCCCTTTTCAGATTTGGCAAAGGCTGATCACCAACTCCAAAAATGCCTGAAGCAGAGTACGACTGACAGATAATCAGAGAGGTGGGAGCAAGTGGGCACCTAAACTCCATTTTATTGCAAAGGTTAATTAATACTACAGATTTGCCTTTTTTTTTTTTAGATGCCATCAGTACTGGATTGGATTTTCCTATGCCAAACTTTTCTTTAGATTTCTGAAAGCTTTGAGCTCCACAATGTATTTGTGGATGTAATTACTTGGTTCTAATACCAAGCTAGGCATGAAAAGAATAGTTTTGAATTCACATGTAGTATGTAAATGTACACACATAGGTTGAACAGAATTATAGAGGGCTTCTCATGACAGAATTAGGCAGGGAAACCATGATCTTTGTCTAAAAATGTTTTTGCTTTGTAAATAATAATCATCTAAATACACTAGAATACAGATGATAGGAAGGAAGGAAGGATATAGACTGGATATTCACACATATTTGGATTAAAACTTGAGAAACTTCTGAGCTGGAAGTGAAAATGGGTAAGACAAAACTGAAATCTTTTATGAAAATGAGTGAGCTGAAACTTTACTTTCATTTTTAGAAATTAGTATATGGTATCCTTATTGTTACCTTCATCATTTTTTTCTGCTGAAATGTTACATTTCTCCTCATTGTTATGGGACTACGAAAAACTTGCTGTGTAAAAATGGAACAGCTGTGTTTCTTTCCCCCACAAAATCCAGAATCATCTTTCAGTCTTACACATTGCTCATGATTGCATTTAATGAAAATCAAGAGCATGATGGATCTTCCTCAGCAGTTGTAAGAAAAGAGTTACTGGAGAAAGCAACCTTTGAGTCAGTTAAGGTAAATTCTGTGGGGGAGATTTTCACTCTTCCATTCCACAGTGTAAACCTGGGGTTCATAAATTATCAGAGCCTTCAGTAACCAGTGGGGAAAATGCAGGACAAATAATAAACCCTGAAATGTAAGGAATGGAAAAAATACACCAATTCACCAAGGTATTTATAACTTTAAAAATATGGAACCACCATTTAGAACCAACATAAAATACCAGCTAGAAAGAACAGTATCACAGGCACACGCTAAAAAACCTGCTGTCCTTGTAATTTTATCAGTTGCTAGGAAAAGACCACTCCTAATGCAGTGCTAATAATATGAGTGTATGAAGGTGAGTTTGCAGCTCTCAGGTTGTTTCCATATTGAAATGCAAATCATCCTAAGACTTCTGTCTTCACTTCAGGGGCCATATTGCAATGAAAGTAGTCTCTCTGCCAATAAAGAAAAAAATGGTGATTTCACCCTTTACAATGGTAATGGTTTTGCTTAGCACGTGGGGATATGAAATTTGCTGTTAATGATTTTAGTTCCTCTCTTATAGAGGCAATGCCACTGATAGTTGCTGGCTGCTGAGTGTCTTTCGAGTCACAAGTCTATTTTCTTAGATTAGAGCTTGATGGTAATTATCTAAGCCTAGAAAGTCCTGAATTTGAGAACTCAGCAACACTTTTATTTCTTGGTAGTCAGTTTATGATAGGGAAGGAAAAAAGGAAATATCAGTTTCTTGCCTACATGAGTTTGGATTATGAATTTTTTCTTTATTCCAAACTCTGTATTACTGAATATATTCCTTGAGAAGTGGTGCTTTGTTCTTAAAAATAAACATGTATCTGGAAGGTAAGGAATGTATTTAAGGAATGGGTCATTTAATATTTTCATGCTGATGCATCCTGTTATGTTAGTTGTGGTGATTTGTATTTAGTCCTGAAATATCTTAAGATTGGCTCAGTGCTTAGGAATGGGAAATATGCCAAGAAATCAGCAAGCTACACTTGTCAGATATTGCTCAAAGGTGTGACTTGATTGAGGTCTTTGCGATACTGCAAACAGTGTCATCTTGCAAAGATGCCTCCCTAGACAACGTATTTTAAGTAGAAAATCAGAATAAAATTTCCCTTTTGGACTATATGGACTTGATTATCTCAGTTCAAGAGACTAGACCCTTAAATTAATTTTCGCACTTAAGCAGATGTGCCAGCCAAGATGTTGCTGTCAATTTGTTACAGATGGTCTTGAACACTAAAATTTAAGTGGACTATGCTATCGTTTGAGTATCAGTCACCTTAGATTTCCCATTTATATAAGTCAGGGATGATTTGCCAGCCACTGAAAATTAGTGTTTAATTATCTCTGAGGTGATGTTTTCCTGCAGATCTTCCTGTATTTCCAAATTTGATCTCATACTACAGTGATATTTGGGGCATCCCCTTCTCAGAGTGAAAGCGATGAGTGCCTTGGCAGACAGGAAGGTGGGGATAGGTGGGGGTAGGACTGCAGGACTTCCCCACACCTTTTAAATGCTGTGGGATCTTTGCATCCCACCTCCACAGCAACCGTGCATGAATAGAAAAAACACTGGCTTATTGTTTCAGCATGAGGACAAGAACTTATTGCCCCTGGTCTTACAGAAATACAGCAGGAGTAAAATGCTTGTATGATTTCAAGGAATAATATATGAGAGATACATAAAATAGTATACATGTGTATGTGTATATAGTGTTTATGATGTGTTTGTGAGGGGTAAACACGTAGATGTTACTCACACATCCTTCATGTCTTGCAACATGCATAAATGCTGTTGATTTGAGCCTCCAGCCTTTACTGCAGCAGGATTAATGGTCTGCTACTGTTACCTTTCCCTACTTTCCTTAGAAGCTCTCTAACCAAATAGAAATCATTTGTGATATTCTGCCAAGGTAAAAAGAAATCAGAAGAAAAGTGCTCACCCTCATGAGGTTGTCACCCCACATTTTCCCATGTGAGGATGAAGCATTTTGTTTCTCAGTATGCCCTTCAACAACAGGTAGGAGGACCAATTGGAACATTCAAAGGTTTGCTCCTTAACTGTTGTGATGGCTTTGCTGCTTGCTTTATAGGGATTAACCACTTATTCACTTGGAAACTAAAGACAATAGAAAGACAAAAAGAGTGTGAAGTTATCCACTGAAAATCAGCAGGTAGAAGTTTAGAAGCACACTAGAAAATTAGGGAGAAAGTATTTTGTTATTGTTCTCCTGGAAGACAAAGTATGGAGTTTGACTTAAATTCTCAGAGAACAGCTGGGCATAGTTTGCTGAAGAAACCATTCACTAGTTAAGAGACATACATATGCTAATGCATTAAATAATTTTTTATTATAGTTTATGCTGCTTCTTCCATATTTATTTTCCTTTTTCCCCCCACAGTCTGATGATTTTTGTTTCTTCAGGGAGACTCTTTACTGAACTATCCCCTTGGCAAAATTCAAGGTCCAGTTGTGGTCTCCCTGGCCAAGGATAAAATCAGGAGGAGAGCCAGTTTATGTATGCAGTTTTAGACAGAATCAGATCCAAATGCTGTGTTGAAACTGTCTTGAAAGCTGCAACTTATGTGTGACACCATGGGCTGACAATGTTTTTCCACAAGGGAAAAGTCAGGATAGTAGAAGTAATTTGTGTATTAAAAAAAGGGTTTAAGTATCTCTGAGATGAGGACTTGTACCACTGCAAAATCCTGCCTTAAATAATGGGAATGCTTTCACACTTGCCATAGTAACAGCAAAATTGCTAGTGATAAAATTAACTCAGCCTCTCTATACTTCGTATTATTGCCATTTTAGCAGTTTGTATGCCTTTTAATTTTGCCCATGGACAGAATATATAATGAAATCAGAAAGGCTACAGTCTAAGTAGCCCTTGATAATCATTGTAGAACTTAAATATAAATGGTGGTTTGAAATCGATGCTTAGAAATAAAGTTTTAATTCAGTCTGTCTTCGTCAGAAAAAAAGCCCTGAAAAAATTCAATTTAATCTGTGACACAGGCTACTTGGAGGTATAAAATTATTGTTATCTGTTTACCACTGAAACTGTGGATTTTGGAGAGTCACCACAAGCTTTAACAGGTACCTACATACAGACTTTTCTCCTAAGTGCTCATTAAAGCTGTCCTGAGTTACCTCTAATAGATTATTGTTCAGAACATGAATGTCAATGGAAATTGAGTTTTAGAGCAAATAACACTATTAGGCCGCAGACAGCATGAATTTCCTAACAAAAATTTTCATGTGATTGCTGTAGGTCTGAATACATCACACATTCCAGTAATTTTGAAAGAACTCTGAGGAATCAAAGTGACTTTTACAGACTTTTTAAAATAAACCCACACTTTTCTAAGAAAGTATTTTCTTTAAAATAGAATCCAACAGTTCCCTTTCCTGTCTGAGTCACAAGCACTAAAAGCTCTAATGGCACGTCCTCATGATAAATGCTTTTGTGGCAAGTAAGATACAATTGTTTTTTGCAAGTCAGGTCATGTATTTCCACTGTACTTCTAGAAAACAGAAAACTCAGTTATTGTTTAGTCAGTTCACTGGGTTTTGTGGAGGTGACAAGGAACTAGAGGAAAACTGTCCTTGTCCTTGCTCTGCAGACATTTGCAGTCAGGATCTCTGCCTCTCTCATTTAGATAGTGGGGTGGTGCCAGCTCTTGTACTGCCTCTCTAGCACAGAGCCTCTCTAGAAAAACCTCAGGCTGATGCCTCTTGAAGCCTCCTAGAAGCTCATTTGGATACGAGAGGGCTGCACAGGGTTTGGCAGTGGAGCAAACATATCATCTGCCATCATCTCTGTCCACAGCCAGGCAGAGGAGAGACAAATGGTGCCAGAGGGTGGGCAGTGAGCTGGGGCAGCTCCCTCCCTCAACCCCAACCAGTCCCAGCCAGTCTCTCACTTACCTGGCCAAAGTGGAAGAGGCTTTTGGGGCCCTGAAGTGCTTTCTCATGACTTCATCTGGGTAAATACACACTGGTTTTTGACTATTTTTTTTTCTACTGTAAACAAAGCTGTTACCAAATAAAGGGAGCTTAAGGGAGAGCTTCACTAATATCCAGCAGGTCGAGGTGTGAATAGATGGTAGAGGATTAAAAAGATGCAAATACTAATTGCATGGTAAGAGTCAGTTATGTAACAGCCTGTAAATATTTGATAGTGTAGGAGAAACTGGTGAAAATCTGCAGGTATTTGAAAATGTAACCTTATGAGAGATTGGATTTACTTAATATGAAAAAAGCATGATTAGTAGTAATGGGCTAACATTAAGCAAGAAAAAGTATATGATAAATATCAAGAAAAAAAATGGAAATTTTATGTTTACATTAGCTATTAGATTGTGGGCTTGAATCAGCAGTGGTCTACAAGTTGCTTACTGTTAAGTGTTCTATCTACGTGGATTGTCTGTTAAGTTATGCTTAAGTCAATTAAAATTTTTGTGAATGTTTTCTTATTATTTCCTTCCAAGATTTTAATTGTGCCAAGCAGAGTGTGTGAGATGGACTACAATTGCAGATGCTGAGGGAACTGACATGCTCCGTCATAAGCAGGAGAGGCACCTATGTAACACCTCTTCTAGTAAGATGTGGTTCTTGCACAGGAAAAGATTTTTGATTATGTTATGAGTCAATGAGGGATATTTTGCTAGGAGTTATGCAGATCCTACTGCATATTATAGCCAATTTAATAACTTCAGTGAGTTAGAAATCTTGATATAATAAGAAGCCTACTTAAAATTCAGGGATACCATGTAACTTTATTTTAACGGAAAAGCTATGTCCAACATGTTGCTTTCAGAATATTAAATCTTTTCATATTTTTTCTATGTAATATAAAAGTAATGGAGCTGAAATACTATGTAGCTTATTAATCAGCTAGGCTATTGAAATTATTTGGGGATTTTGGTGTTTTCCCCCATTTTTTTTCAAACTTATGAGATAATATTTATTTTGTTTTGTAGCTATTGAGTCATTTGTGCAAAGTTTTACATCTGTTGTTGACAGCACATTTGTATGTCACTGAATTTTCTGTCTTGGCATCTGAGTCATGATTGTGTTTCCCCAGTGTAAACTCCATTTTTTTAAATGGAGTTACGAAAGCATAAGAAGTGAAGTCTGAACACAGACCAAACCCTTTGGTTAGTGTAAAATTTTCGTCTGTGAACATCCATGCATGGCGGGTGAGAATATACACAAGTAGAGCTAATTATTTTATAAGCTGTGTAAACAGTTATGCTTTGGGAACTAAATTCCTCTCTAACTGATATAGACATATTGTCTTGTAGGAAATTAGTAGCAATCCTTCCCTTTAATAAAGACTACTTACCTGGTTATTTTCAGAGGTGGGAAACACCATGTTGTGCATGCAAACACCATAATGCTGGGAAACCAAACAGTAACACAGGAGTGGTGAAGTGAACGTAATTCTAAAAACATGCTTTTGCCTTTATTTCGTGCCATTTACAATCTTTTCCAGCTTGTGACGCAGAGCTGCCATGCTGAGCATATTGCCTTGCACTGTAGCAAGGCAGGCAGAGTGTCTGACTGTCAGTGCCTGGCTCTCTTAGAAGTGCCGAAGTACTTAGGTGGTGCTAACATGGGGAACAGCACACAAGGGTGGGCACAGCCACTGAAAACAGCCAACGAACCTGGACTGGGCTGCAGGGTTAACATGCTGCCTTGTTGGGGAGGCTGGAATTGAGGAAAAGGCCAGGAAGGTGTGAGGCCGTTGCTGTTCATGGCCTTTTGCAGTACATCCTTTCTACCCTCACAGCAACAGCATACAGCAGCTTTAGCTGTGGAAGTGTATGTGCAGTCAAATGTAGAATAACTTGTCCATGGAAGTCAGTTAGAGGTCATCCATGCAGATGCCTCATGCCAATGGGATTAATTTGTTGGATGCTATGAGTTCCACTATGTTTTTGTTGCATTTACTGCTTTAATATGCTTTCCTGATAAGCATTTGTTTTATACTCGTGGTACATCTGCTTAGCCAAGGAATTAGTACTGTAAGTTCTTAAAAGAAAAGGGACTCAAAGTTTTGCCACTAGATGAGAGACTTTGCTTCTCCTATGTCTTAGTTTTAAACATCTGCCAAATTAGGCAAAATACTTAGTTATCTAATACTACTGCAGCGAGATTCAGTTTAATCACAATAGAGTATACATTCTATTTCCATTCCAATGGAATACATAATGGAATATAATATTTGAGTTTAGGAGTTATGAAAAGTACAAGAAAATACCAGTGTGAAAGCCTAGTGAATCGTCATTTCATTAGCTTCTGCAGTTTTCAAAGTGATTCTTTGCCATTCAGTTCAGCCAAGCCAAGATTTTACTCCAAATGCAGGGGGTTTTGTACACCTCACCCAATGGAACGGGTTTTTTAGTTACCCCATACAAGTTCAAAATTATTAGGAAATATTTTGTAAATTCTGTGCCTCACCTGGTTTGAGAGTAAGTAATGTGGGGGCACTGAATCATTTATTATGACAGACTGTCTTTATTATCCTGCTTCATTGCTTGTTTCATTTCACTTTGTCTTTTTTTTTTCTTTAATAGGACACCTGACATGTATTAGAAAGACCAGGTTTCTCTCCCTTAGTCAAGTCTATGCTTTGTCTTTCTTGCTTCAATCTACATACAAAGAATAGAGAGAGAACATAAAATTTATAGGAAAAATATGAATGAATGAAAATAATAGGATATCATGAGATTTGTTTTGTAAGAAAAGTCTAGAGGTAATTCTAATTTAGGAAAAAGGAGGGGGTTGTGATGCTTTTGTGACTGCATGAGAAACAGAAAAGTGATTTTAGATACAGCCAGTCTAGCAGCTGGGTTTGTATCATTTGAACAGCTTAGATTTACAGTGTTTCTTTCATTTTAGCTGTCGGAGTTATGGCAGAATTTGTCCATCAGCACTGACAGAGATTCATTCATTTAGAATTTATGAAGAAGGGTTTTTTTTTTCCTGCTGAGAATTTCATTACTTTACCGTGTCATAAAGTATTGACAGCAAGACTATTGATATAATTCCAAGTAAACAAATATTACTTTTCTTAATCTAAACAGTTTTGTTACTTTAAACATTACCTCTGATCTTACATAATGTGTTCCCTACAGACATGAACAGATTTTGGGTTTTTTATTTGTCATGTTTTCTGAACTTCATGTGCTACATAGGGGGAAAAGTGACTCCTTCCATATTTCTCCGCATTAGGCATCAAACTACATGAGAAGATGCTCTGTGGAAGATATTTGTTTCCAGCTTCTAAAATAGAAGTCTAAATAATAGAAAGAATCTTAGTCTAATTGTTTATTCTAGCCTTTAATTACCACTCCATATGCTGATAAACACATTATTGTAGCAAACATCGTGATTATTTAATGGAAATATTTTTAAATCATCACTTTTCTGTAGTGTTTACAGCCAAAACATTATGGCATTGTATATTGCTGCCCAGGAATCTGCCCAGATGTAAAAGCAGAACTCACTTGTTTTTGTTAACTGCAAACTAAAAAACCCCTCTGAAGACCCACAGATGGCAATTACTGAAATGCTTTCTTGTTGTTGTTTTTCTCACTTTCATTAGTCTATGACTGTGTAATTAACAATGAAGAAGAAAAATAAATGCTTGAGTTGGTTTTGATTTGCATTGTAGAGGAAAAAAGTTAACTCGGAGAGAACCAGCTATAACTATATCAGGATCAGTTTAAACTCATTTTTAAATTTTCTAAATTTTTTAAAATAAACTTTCATTTAAAAAAAATGAAGAGCACAGAAGGTCAGGCTTCTGTGAAGAAGAAAGAAAAATTTCAAATACATCCATTGCAATTGAAAGTGCAATGAAGAACCATCAGTGGGATTGAATGGCCATCCATTGGTTTATTCATTTCTTGAAGCAAAGACATGCACTGCAATTTGTCGTAGCTTCAAGCCTGCAATTTCTCACCATAGGATAAACTAAGCAAATATGCAATTTGTTGAAAGTGGTGACAATATTTTCAGTCATTCACATTTTGGTCAGAAGCTCAAGGGGATGTCTGTGTCTTTGAGACTCAGCCTTACTGCGCACATGGCACACTCGCTTCTTATCTGCACATGCCATCAACAACTGCTTTTCTTTCTAAAAGAGTTGAAGTTCATGTTTCCTGTCTTCACTTTTTTCAAGGCATAAGCCACACACCATCTGTGCACATTCCACTGAAAGGCTCTAATTTCTATCTGTCAAGCTGAAATGAAGCATCCCTTCATAGCAGTACAATATTGCTCATTGACACTCAGTGGGATTCATCCTGGAAGGCAGGAGAAAATTTTGCCAGAAAAGGAGAAATTTTAGAGTGTGTGAAAAGAACTCAAAAGTATCCATCGCCCATGAAGAAATACTTAACTTTCTATGAAGAGTAAATGTGGCAATTTCCTGCATCTTACTTTAAATTGGCAAGATCAAGCTTGTATTGATGGAACTGTTCACTTGTTCTACAGTGGGCAAGGTTAGCAACTACTTCCTAATTCTTGGTGTCAGTGTTGCATTTTATCCAATGTGCTATAACACGATGCCTCATCTGTGGATGCACGTGTACTGTGTATCTGCTTTGAAGTGAAATCTTGTTCTCTTCTGTGTTTTGTATACAAAGATTTAATTCTCCCGTGCAATGTTCCAGTTGGTTTACCTGCACATAAATAGTAGGGAGGAGAATCTTAAAATGTGAAGAATGTGAGATTGTTGATTTCTAGCAAATTAATCCTGTATGAAATGAGAAAAGAGAACAAACAGGAGCAGGAGAGCTGAATGTTGTCTTTAGGTAAAATTACATCTACTTAGAAGCTGCCTCAGGTTTCTCTGAGCTGCTAGCAGACTTTTACTGTATCTGTTTAATGATGATGGGAAATATTTGGAGACCTGAAGGTGTGACAGTTCCTGATGTGATTTAGTTCAATTTATTGAAGTTTGTCTTGGATAAAATCATCCTTTATTGAAAAAATGGTAATGAAATATAAACTGTCAATGAATATTTACTATGACTTCTTCAGAGAGATTTCTTCTATCCTGTGGGAAACAGAAGAATAAAATAAATGATATGATATGATATGATATGATATGATATGATATGATATGATATGATATGACATGACATGGTAAGATATTAAAGACCTCCTTGCAAATTTTGGGATAAGTTCTTGTTTGTCATTCCAGTCAATTTCTTGCCTTATAAATAAATAAATAAATAATGAAACTCAAAGCTGCACATGAATAATGTTTGGCTGGACAAGATCGCAGGAGACTTAAGTCTTACTTTGGGTTTGTGTTAAAAAGTGAGTAATTTGCCATACTTGAAAAAAAGGTTGATTTAGCTGAACTGCCATCATATAAAACAGAGGTGGATGGAGTCTAATCTGAACAAGTGTGTCCTGAAGGAGACTATTTGTGTAACGTCGTAGTTCCTCCCCCTCTTCCTGAACTGCCTGGACTTCTGTCAGCGAAGTGCCTTAGGAAAAATAAAACAGGCAAGCAAGCTAATGCAGTATCTTGGATCTGGGAAAAGAAAGGAAACAGCAATGGGATGGAGTATTAAAATAAGAAAAATCAATTACTTGATTGTCCAGGTGGCCTTTGAGATGGAAGCAGCAGTATTGCACTCCTGGTTCCCCTGCACAGAAGAGACCAGGACAGCAGGAAAAGGCAAACTGGAGGACACAGAGGAAAAACACTGTCACAGGTTTCCAGCAGTAGCATTGACATACATACCCGTTATGTTGCTTTCACTGTGCTTTCTTGCTCATTGCTATAGTCATGGAAAGGTTACAAAGCTGAGACATGGTGGCATGCACGGAGCTGTCCATCTTACACCCCTCAATACAGTTGCAAAAAACTGGAGGTAAAAGTCAGCTTTTAAACTCAGATGTATAATAGCTATTTCTGCTACTTTTTGTGGTAATGGAAAGAATGAAATTTTTCCTTCAATGAAGGGTTGCACAGAAGGGTAACCTTCTCTTTTCCTGGACAGCTGAACTGCTGACATTAAACTGGCTTTGTACAAATGCCTGTCACAAACTCTGCAAGAGAAACTAAATTTCTCTAAAAGAACCTAAAAGTTAATTTCCCTGATGAGTACAAAATAACAACAACAACAAAAACAAAGGTGCCCTATTAGATGTGAGGAAGGTAGTAAATTGATCATAATGGAGAAGTCTTCCTCTGCAGATGCCAACTCCTCCTATTCTTTCACGAGTGGAGAGAAGACAGCAGAGGAAAGTGCAGAGCTGACTGCTTTGCTGTGCCTCTGTACCTCTCTGTCTGCTCCCCATCCTCAACACCCTCTTTTTTGAAGGATGAAAACTCACATGTACTTCCTGGAGCAATAAAATAACTTCTAGACCGTTGGTGCATTGGCTGTAGTTTTTTGCAATTGCTAAAGACTGCTTGAGAAACTGTTTTATCAGCATTTACAACCTGCTCTAAAAGCTATTCCTGCTGGGCTGTTGTTTCTTCTCTGCTCCATCCTGCTGGGTTTCTCAGCCTCTGCCTACGTTCTCCTATACACAGTTGCCCGTAGCAACACCCATTTGAAAAGGTCCCCGGTGCCGTCATCTCCCCCGGAGGATGGGAGTTCTGCCAGTGCCAGCAGCAGCACTGGCAGAGCTCAGCTCTCTGAGCCTTCCCTGGTGAGCAGGACAGAAGGAAACATACCTCCAGAAAACAACAGTTTCCAGGAATGAGAGGGCAGCATATCCAACACCAAAAGCAAGTGATGAATCACTTTCCTACTAGGGGCTGGTCTGGTGGAAACCCCATCCCTGATGTTCTTCAGAGTCAATGCTGCACCCCATTTTCCCAAACCCCTTCCACACCTGGAACCCCCTCCTCTCTCACACCTGCCTGCTTCTTGTGGGATTGGGCAATTAGATGGATCAAGACTGAACTGGTTAAAAATACTCCGACAAAAGGCTCATTTTTAAACTGGAAGAGAGCAGGTTTAGATTAGCTATAATGAAGAAATCCTTTACTGTGAGGGTGGTGAGGCACTGGGACAGGTTGCCCAGAGATTGTGGATGGCCCATGAGGCTCCAAGTAACCCAGTCTAGTGAAAGGTGTCCCTGACCATGGCAGGGCACTGGAATGAGATGATCTCTAAGGTCCCTTCCAACCCAAGTCATTCTATGATTCTATGATTTTTAACCTCTTCTTTGGGTCAATGTGAGGCTACAGACAGCTTCACTTGCACAAGAAAGCCAGTGTCAGGGTCAAGTGGGCAAGAGCTGCTTCTGCTGCCATTGCCACTGAGATAAACTCTTATCAAATTTCAGTGTAAATTGAGAAAGCTACGTTTTTTTATCAGTGTAGCTGGCAACTTCTGTATTTATGTGGCAATGCCGGCATAACTGCAGAACTTAGTAGGTGGTATCCACTTGCAGTGAGGTCCTTTGGAGTTCTGCACTCAAATTTGCCATCATCTGAAAGCATAAAGGATTTGGCATAAGATGCCCAATGCTGATACAGAGCTAGCATCTGTTAAGTCTGTTCCTGGAGATTCAAGTTCCAGTCTCTTTCAACATTACTGTTGGGATGTTTGGACTCAGATCTGCACTCTACATCAGGTCATTTATCCTCACTCCAAGCTCCTTCTATATTCTCTTTCTTTTCTTCCTTCATCCTCAACATATGCCAGTTCTTGTGAAACCATAGATCTATAGCTTTTGACCCATCAGATTACACAAATTCCATTTAACTAAACAGCAGAACTGCAACAGCAATTAACAAGGCTGGACGTGGCAAGGTCTCTGATCAAGAACAGCTGAAGCTGGTATGTTGTTACTCAGAATAGTGGTGCAGTGCAAAACTGGGTATTGAGGCTTCAAAGTCCTCGAGCCTGCTCCCCATCAATGGTAATAATGCCTTTGCTTTCTTAATTGGTGCGCATTACCCTTAATTTATCTTACTAGGAGGGAGTTACATTATCACTGTTCTTACAGCTATTGCTGTTCTCATGTCCTAATACAAATTAGAAAAGAAGTGTGTTTGGTAGATCTCTAATAAACATGGTAAAATAGAAGCACATAGCTTCTCAAACTAAAAGTGAATTCCTGTTGGTTATGTAGGGCATGGGTTTTAGAGAGACTTGGAAAATACACGGCAGGTGTGTAAATCGTGGAAGAGAAGCTTATGGAAACAGTAGTGGGAAGCCAGATTTTCTTTAGCCAGTGCAGTGGATAGAAAAGCTTACTGACAGGATACCTTCCTACTCCAAACAGTGAACCCATGGTTTAAGGTTTTAAATTTGTTCAGCCTGTAAAATTGTTTGTGTGCCTGACCCAGATCTCGGGGATCAGTACAGGCAGCACTATGCTTTAGATGACTCCATAGAGAGCGCTGCTGCAACAAAGGGTTGTGTAAAACAGGGAATGCAGATGTTTTAAAATTATGTGTTAGCATTTTACAAGCCAAAGCAGTAAAGTATGTTTCACTTTTAAAGACATCTATACTCTAGCAGTTGATATCATTGTGTTGTGGAAGACCTGATCTTTGAGCAGACTGTGTTGGCTTGTGCTTACTCATACAACACTAGAATAAATCTGTCATTTCCTCACACTTGCTCACATCAGTAAGTTGTGACTATGCCCTCACACTGCTGAGTTTAAAAACAGTCACTTCAACCTATTTAAAATAAAATTAATTGGAGAATACCATAAAAAAAGCTCAGAATTTACTAGCCGAGTAGAACAGATAAAGCAATATTAAATTGTACTATAAGAAGCATAACTGTACAATCTCCTTAAAAGGATGCTTTTTATGGTGACATATAAATGGTGGAAGTTTGGGGTTTTTTAAAGTTGCATTTTCTAATGTACCAAAAGTAATATTCCATAAGCATTGATGTTTTCAGTAAATCTGAGATGAGCAACATCCCTGAAAAAAATCATTCCATGTGCTGAATGGGCTGCAAAGCACATGCTGTCTTAGCCTGAATCTTCAGAGATCTCCTCAGATGCAATTGTTCCAAGGTAAAAATGGCAAAGTCTTCAACTGAAATTGTGAATGTTTTGTAGAAATACAAGAGTGGAAGAACTGCACATCCTCTTCCCCACAAGCTCCAAGGCCTCAGCTGTGGCAAGACATGTAGGAAGTAATCTAAAGAGCACTGTGAGTTTTCATAATTGAGCTGTGAACAAAAACTGAAATACGTGTAGTCATGATTATTCTGTGTTGAAGGGAATGTACCCTAATAATGTATGGAGACATTACAGTAATTTGCCATTCAAACTATATATTTATAGCCACAGAATCTTGTTCTCAAATTTAAATTGTCATCCAGTAAAGTAAATCTAGTTTGCTAATATCCCTTAATAATTTTATGAGACCAGATTGATTCTCACATCAAATCTTGTTTGGTATGAGGCACCCAAAATGCAATCATGTGCATGATGTCAGTTAGCCCAGCCTCCCTCATCTCTGTGTTTTCTATTGTGTCAGAAAGTATGTCACGTTTAATCTCTATGAAATGCTGGAAGATGATTAATTAGATGTTTCTAAGATGTTTCATACTAGTTATTTTCTAATATACACGCTTTATTAAGTAATGAAGCAAGATTAAAAGGATTTTCTGAGTTTGAATTAATATTTTTGCTAAGGAACACAAGAGAAGTATGACATCTAACCAAAAACGAAAGGAGAAGATGGAAGGGAGGAAGGATAGAATATGCAGCAGAGCTGGAATAAAATGCAAATCCTGACTGAGCAAGCAGGGAAGCAGTGCTCCTATAAAAACAAGAAAAATTCCCAGCAAAGCCAGATCAATGGTCCCCTTAGACCTGTGTCATTCCAACATGCCCTTTGGGGATGCAAGCCTGGTCAGACATCAGTCCACTCCCCTTGTACTCCCTCAGCATCCACAATCACTGATGTTAGAAATAGATGTTAGAAGCTATCTTCTCTGCTCATCAACCCTTTGTCCAACAGAAGATCTTTTTCAAGACAATTTACTAGACATGAAAGTGGAAATTAATATGAATTTCAATAAGCTCACCTGCTCAGTGAAGATCTAACCAAACATGATAATAGACAGGCTGCAACCATACCAGGGTTTGGGAAGGAGGTGAAGGTATTGCTAGACCTGCACTGCCACACACTGTGTGGGGTATGAGGTAATTACTCATAGATGGACCAGTTACTGGCAGTACAATTCTTGAGGTACTTCTTGAAGCTAGGTGTCAGGGTTTTTGTGAGTAATGTCTTCAGTAGAAGGTCTGCTGAGATATCTTCAGCTTTAAACATTATGTTGTCAGTTGTGAGTCTTGTAAATGGATGTTGAAAAGGTCCTGATATTGAAAAAACTGCAGATCAGAGGATAGAAGGAATAGAACATGAATTGGCTATGACATGCATATGAAACAGCTGCCATTGCTAGCCAAAGGTTGTTTGAGTACTCAGATCTTCCATCTCATGACACCTTAACCTCAGTGTTATACGGGCAATAACAGATCTTACACAAAAGAAGACTTCCTGGGGTGGCAGGGTGTCTTAATGTCCTTGGGCTCATCTGTCAGTGCACATTCACAGAGATGGATGGGGTTTAATTTGCTATTCACTCATCACGACATCTTCATTCCTCTTTCCCTGAATCATGCATGCTCTCCCAGGATAGTCATTAAATGTTCAAATAAGGATGAATTTAATGTTTGATTTTGCACTAGATACTTTAAATGCTTTTCAGCATAGACAGCATCAGAATCTTTATTTCTTAACTAAAAGGATTTACCATTTCAGAGAATCACTGAATGGTTTGGGTTGGAAATGACCTTAAAGATCATCTAGGTCCAAGCCCCCTGCCCTGGGCAGGGACAGTTTTCACTAGACCAGGTTGCTTGAAGCTCCATCCAGCTTGGCCCTGAACACTTCTAAGAATGGGGAGCCCACAACTTATCTGGGAAACTTGTTCAGTGCCTCACCACCCTTAGAGTAAATCATTTCTTCCTATTATCTGATATAAACCTTCCCTCCTTCAGTTTAAGGCCATTCCCCCATGTCCTATCCCTATACCCCCTTTTGAAAAGTCTGTTTCCAGCTTTCTTGTAAGCCCCCTTTAGGTACTGGGAAGTGTTGTAAGGTCTCCCAGAACCTTCTCTTCTCCAGGCTGAACCACCCCAACTCTCAGCCTGTCTTCACAGGAGAAGTGCTCCAACCCTGGGATCAACCTAATGGCTCTCCTCGGGATTCATTCCATCAGGTCCATCTTTCTTGTGTGGGGACCACACAGCTGGACACAGCACTCCATATGGGGTCTCACAAGAGCAGAGAGGCAAAAGCACCTCCCTCCACCTGCTGGTCATGAATGTTTCCATGCAGCCCAGGACCTGGTTGCCTTTCTGGACTGCAAGCATACATTGCCAGGTCATGTTGAGTTTTTCATCCGCAAACACCACCAGGACTTTCTCCCCAGGTTAATCTTGATCCATTCTCTGCCCAGCCTGTATTTGCACTTGAGATTCCCCTGACCTGTGTGCAGGACCTTGCACTGGGCCTTGTTGAACTTCATGCAAACATGAAGTTTGCACTGACCCACCTCTGAAGTGGTCTTTTGAATTACCTAAATCTTGTGATTCCCGTTCTTCTGTTAGGAGAACTATTAGCATTGCATTTTGTAAAAGATAAATCATAAAGCCATAAACATGTCAAGATTATAGAAAAACATGTTTTAGCAAGTCCAGACATACATCTGGGAAAGAATGCTATTGTCATATTTGTAAGCAAAACATCACTCTTGGGACTGCAAGACAGCTGGTGACTGGTTTTATTTTTTGCTTGTTTTTCTTTAACCATTTCTTAGAAAACATCCATTGTGACACTTTAAGAGCAAAATGTTTTTCAAACTTTAAAATCACAGCTTTAAATAAATATTTATACACATGCACATAAATATACATACACTTGTAAATATACTGAGCATAAAGTACTTTAGCCGATTTTCATTTTATAGGAGGCCAGAAAGGAAAGGACAGTGGTGGGTTTTGTCAAATCCAATATGTGTGATACAGATTTTCATGTATCCCCAAAGATCCTGGAAGGCAGCAACACTCAGCACACAGCAAAATGTGGCATCACCAGGTCAACCATAATTCTCATTAAAGTATCAGCACCCTAGAAGCTCTAATAGCCTTGATGAAGCCGAGTACTTTGAAATAACTACTAGCCAGTTTTTTGGTCCTTTTGTTATTTCACAAAATATTTTTGTACTGGAGCAGCTAATATGGTCATTCAACATTCTAATGTTAATATATATTTAAGTCATATTATACTCCTGACAACAATCTGGTGTGGTTTTGTTTTCAGGGCTTTTTTCTATATTTTGCACTTGTGAGAGTTCGGCGGCTAAGGTCTGCCTATGCTGCTGAAACAGAGCATACATCCGTCTACATCATTCTTCATCTTCATGTTGAGAATTTTTTGAAAACACCCCATAAAAGCATAATCTTTTCCTCTTCATTTAAAACTCCTTCGGAGAATGTGATTTATTTTTCTACTTGTTAAAAAGTTGCTGTGACTTTGGAAGCAATAATTTCTTCAGCTCCTGGCTGCGTGATTTTTTTCTATGTAGTTCAAAAACCTTTCTTTCACAAGTCTGATAGACTCAGTCTCTTCAAGTATTCACTAAGAGGCTTTTTATTTTAGAAAAGAGTCCTTTGTGGCACAGGATTTTGTACCTATTTTTCAGCATGTACATGATATGCTGTATCAAATCACTATTGCCTTTTCATGTATGGAAAACTGTTTTGGACTTGGCTTCCAGGGAGCCATTATAAAGAGACAAAAAGATGGCACAGAGCCCTTTTAGTGCAGAAAGGACTTGATAAATGGCCTCAAAACTTCCAGATTTCTTTTCACAAAGTTAGCCACTGGACACTAAGGGTCCTAAGAAATCCTATTATTTAATTATGTGCATCTTTTCCAAAGCAAAATGTGCTGTTCAGCTGGGGAAGAAGTACTGTGAATGATGAGGTTAGAAGCCTTTAAACCTATTACTAGTACAGGTGGCATCTTCAAAACTTCTCGAAAGAGCCAGAACTTTACTTTTTCATTTTTTCAAGGGTTTTAAAATTAACAAGTAGATTGTATTTGGAGTAAATTGGCATTTTCTTCCTCTGGAAGAATACTTAATGAATTAAATAGGCAATACTACTGTGGTTTTGGATAAACATATTTAGTAAAAGGTTTCTCTGCTTCACCATTTTCATAAGCAGAGTATGAAAAACAATTCTAATTAAATGTAGTTATTTACTGATCATCATTAACAGTATCAAGTAAACCACGCTACATCTGTGAAAAAGGTATTTGCAAAGCTGAGTGTTGTACATAAGTTGCCAACTGCTGAACCTTCCTTTTTCCATGTTTAACAGCTTCCACAAGACTGGGAAAAGGTATCTTCCAAAATAATCTGAAATCTCTAGGATGATTCTTGTGATAAATTTCTCTTTGAGCTTTTTAAAATGTGTTTCCTTCTTTAAACACTAATGTTGGGAAAGATGGGCCTTTCTGAAATCTCTGTTCCTTACCATGAAAGCCAGGACATGGCCTTCAGGCTTCAAGAAAATGAGCGGCATGCTACATTGCACTCCAGAGCACATGTAACCTCTTCAAAATTCAGCCAGGCATTTCACCCACAAAGCTTTTACTCTTATGTTTTTCAGCTTTATCATTTCCATTCAGGAATTGTCATTAGAGAAAAGCTCACTTTCCCTGGAGTCTCTCAGATACTCTGTTGGAAATCTCCCTTGTTGGGCTAGGTAGCTGCAGATATCTCTGGGTGGAGAGGAGGGTTCCTCTAGAATGGCTGACACTACCAACAGCAGTGCAGTGATTGTTCACAAACAAAAGCTGTTAATTCAGTTAACCCACTTGCAGAGAGAAAGTAAAATTAAGACTTAATAAAATAAATAAATAATTTAAATGCAGATCTTTCAATAAAGATGTCAAAAGCTACTATGGGCCATTTAACCTTTAATCAAAAGTGTTTCAGAAACAGTTTCACAATTATACCTCTGAAAGGATTCACTGGAGTTTTATCTTTGCATATATGAACATCTCTGTTGCCAGATATCATTGAAATATGATTTTATTTCCACAAATCTATAAATACCTGACAGGAAAGCCAGAGATCTCCTTTATCCTCTAAATGAATTCCTATGAAACTGGGCACCTACCAGGTGCAAGGGAGGCTCTGCTGAGCAAGGGGGCTGGACTGGCCAGCCTCCAGAGGTCCCTTCAAACCTTAGCTACTGTCTGATTTTGGGATGCCCTTAGTACATCACTTGTTCAGTTATATCAGAAAATGCCTAGCTCTGTAGCTTTTAACCACTCTTAACATCTTGCTATAATTTCATTCAGTTCTCCTCGCCTCTACATGCCTATCTTGTCCTTGTTTAACTGTTTGCGTGGTTAAGGCAAATGCTGAGATTTTGAATATGCCTGATGCACAGAGAGCAGGATTGATCATCACCCAGATAGGTGAGAAGAGATTCAGCCCTTGAAATAGGTATTTTGTTGTGGGTGTTTTCACATTTGCGATGGCACAACACTCCGACAGCAAGCCAAAGTCGCTGTGGAGGATTTGGAGTAGCACAGTGTTAAACCTTCTTGTCATATTTTACATATAGGTCCTGTTTTACATAAATGCTTAGACCTGTTAAAATCATGTGAGTAGACTTGGTCACTGAATTTGTTTGTCTTACTGACATTTCCCATGAGAGCTGTCACTAAAAGAGCATCTCTGGCTTCATAGGAAGGGACATATGCATTACATTTAGGATATCCATGAGCCAGGGACTTAGCAAGTGCTTTTACATTTTGAAAAAGCCAGACATTTCAAAAACCAAGGTACACGCCTTGCTGTTGTGAGGATAGAAGCCAGCACAAGGTTTTGGCAATGACTTACTCTTTTCTCTGAGCCAAAATTCACTGTGCTTTCTACTGTTGTCACATTTCTTTGAACTTTTTTTCTTTGTTATGATATCTTGTCTTGACATTTTTGCATCTGGTGCCAAAAAAGCTTTTTTTGTAGGTGGTATCGTCTTTGAAGAAGACTGACATTATTCAGGTTGAGCAACCTGGTCTAGCAGAAGATGTCCCTGCCCATGACAGAGAGATTGGATGAGATGATCTCTGAAGGTCTTTGAATTCTATGATTACTTGACAAACTCAGATTTTTTCCCCAAGTGTCCACCCATCAGCACCCCCCACCCCAGAATAAGTTTTTGCTTTTGAAATGTCCAAAAAGTGAGAAATAGCCCTTGCCCTCTTCATAACTTCCAGATTTTGAGACATAGACGAACAGATAAGAAATTCAGACTTAATAAAACCAAAGGTGAAGTTTATCATCATATGCTCATCACAACCAATCACAGATTTTTCATTTCTCCATCACCAGTTCTCCAATGATGAATATTCACTGAAATCTCTGATAATGTTGTCTGTTGTCATCTGCCAGTTTTTAAAATTTTAACTAAAATATTAATATCTGCTTCTGCTTTTATATGGAATATTTAAAATCCTTACCACACACAATACCAACAGCCTTTTCTATACGGTGTGAGCTCATGGGCTCTGCTCTATATTTGTAGTCCCTGAAGCACCTACTATGATTTTTTTTCCTTTACTCTTAGTTTTTTGGGCCTCTCTGTCAGTCTCTGAGAAACTAGAGCAGTATCTATACTTTTATGCTATGCTCCTCTGATCTGTCCTTTAGTTTGATGTATCCAAGCATCAGGCCAACCTAATTTTCTGGGTGAGGTTTTTGTGTCCTGGGAGGTAGCGATGCTGAGGTCCTTGGCACATGGTGGTTCTGGTAGTGGTGGCTACCAAACTTCCCCCCTGACATCAAGATAAGGCTTGAAATTCGTTAGGAAAATGTAATCACACACAAACACGCCTGCACATACATTGTTTTTTCAGCTTACCAAAAATAAGTTCTTATCTGTGTCCAGCTTCCTTACAGCCTAAAATACTGCAGACTTTTTTTTTTACTTTACTTTTTTGAGCTTAATACTCACAGCTGAAATATTTTTGCTTTAGTTGAATCACAAGTGACATTGTTGCTTAAAATCATTGGTATTTAAAGCCATAGAAGAGCTTTAATTTTACAAAATCCTCTCCACTAAGATGTCCCTAACAGTATGTCCCCAAACTCAGGTTACCAAGATTCAAGCAGGCACCACTTCTTTTTTTTCCCCTGAGGGGAGCCAAAAAGCCTGCCTTATTTCCTGTAGTTTTACCCCTAAATGAGAAGACATGCTAAAGCTTTACTCCAGAGAAAAGCTGTAAATGACTACAATAAAAGTAATAACAAGAAAATTTAAACTGCCCTTTGAAAATTCTTGAAATATGAGCAGCTTGATATGACTTAAAAAGGAAAATTTTAGAGTAGATGAAGCCATAGCTTAATGAACCCACAGCATTATGCTCCTATTCCATGGTAGTTGGGATTATTATGTTTACACAGACTGAATGACTGCAAACAAACCCTTGAAACAGTGTTAATTACATTCACAATTCAGATAAACTATTATCCTGCCAAGGTGAATTATGACTTGAAGTTACTGCTATTTGTTAGTAAGGTAGACTATTCAACAGAAAAGAAATCTTTATATTCAACAAAAAAAAAGGTTTATATATATACATATATACCTGACTCAGATGTAATTTTGTATATTTTTCAGTTTTGCATATATATATGCAAATCTTGTCCACAGAACTAACACCTGTCAGTACTGTACCCATACCACGGCAGAAGCTGCTAAACACATTTGAGCACAGGATTTCAGGTTGTCTTGGGGCCAGGCACATGCAGGCGTAAGTGCCTTTTCATACAACATATTAAAACAAAAAAGTGATTGAATATTAAATGCAAATATTAATAATATGTATATTATTAAACTAGATAAATGTTTATGCGTTTTAAGGCTAAATAAAAACCTTTACATGACTGTTCAACAGTTACAAAGTTTGAAAATAGAAATAAGATATTTCAAAACTGAGCCCTGTTCTATCCCTACAGTAACACAAAAAATTGTACAGAGGTACAAATCTATCTAAGGGTGATGGAAAGCACTAGACCTAGCACCTCCAGCATCAAAAACTACATAAAAATTATAAACAGAAACCTGAAGGTAGGCATAAAACATTTATACACTGAATTTATGATCATACAGTAGCTGTAACAAGGCTGTGTACATTTCTTATAGAAGACCTGGAGTGAACCTTAAATAAAATATAACCTTAATTACATAAAACAGAATGGCAAGGTTTCCATAAATTATATGAAAATCTTGCAATTATGAAAATTACAGTCATGTATTCTTTAAGGACTACATAGATACAATAACAGAGGTGTCAATAGGCCCCACAAGATGTCTATTAAAACTGATTTTTTGATTACATTGTTCATTTAATGTTGTCCCTTTAGTATTCTTTCTTCTTGTGTCTTTTAGATTCCTTAACATTGGAAGCTTTTCTTAAGGTAGGTTTCTGTTCAAGGCACAACATGCAGCCTCTGTATGTGAAATGAGAGAAGGGCAGTAACAGGCATCCAGCTCTCCTGACAAGGTTTAACAGTGACTCTGTGAGCTGAACTTTTTTGTGTTAAACAGAGACGTTGCCTCACATACTAACACAAAACCAGTTTTTCTTATGCCTTCCAGAACAATTCAGTGAAAGCCCAAGGTTTTGCTGTTTCTAACCTTGAAGTCCCATTCACAGACTTGGTGTGACACTAACCTATATCTGTGCCACAGGGTTGGGTTTACAGAAGCCTTCTCTCAGAGGGCAAGAAATGTTATGCCCAATCTCTGGCACAAGTCTTCTGTCCCCATGGTGGCACAGACCAAGTCTGGCATCTGTGCAGTCCTCAAAGCCTTATCTCCAACCTGCCCTTCAGCCTCATTGAAACAGCATCAAGAGGGATGTCTGTCACCTGTGATGAGTCTCCAAACAAGTTAGAGAAGGAAAAAAATCTCATATATGTATTGTTTCATCAAGACATGTTACACCATTAGTGCCAGCATCAGTGTTTGTCCTTTTGGAAGGGACTGAACCCTGCCAGGAGGTTTGCAGAAGGTTACATCCCTCTCAGCCTGCCTGCGCAGGTGCAGACTGGCACAGATGGAAGCAGCAGCAGCAGCACTCAGGGCAGCTCCCAGGTCACCAAGCAGCTGAGCACTCATCATAGCAGTCTGTCTGCAGTTATGACTCAGCTCAAATAGCCCTAGAGACATTTCCAGGTTTTACAGCTCTGGAGTGCGGCAGATGCTGGGCAGGAGGTGCAGAGGTTGTTTGGGGAAATAAATCTGGAAATAGAACAGCATAGAGCTCAAAGGAATGCTGTTATAGCCATGTATCCCTGCCTCCCTGGGCAGGCTGAGCCTTTCCTCACCACTTAGAAAACCCCATTGGACAAGAAAATAGCATTGGCAATTAAATAAATGATACCCACACCCCAGGCTTTCCTGATAAAATATTCTTTTGTCAAATAATTGTTGCATTAAAAGAAAGTCTCATGGCTAGCTCATTCTCCCCTCATAAGAGAGAAGATCAAGATGTTGAAATTAATGTTTAAGACAGCATGCATTGATGTATGTCTAACCAGCCAGTTCAGATGCTGATCTTCCACTGATGGGAAAGCAGAGGTGTCTGTGTGCATGCACGTGAATGTGTGTGTGTGTGTTCCAATATTTTCATATCAAAATCAATCCAATATTTTCATATCAAACCTGGACCTAAGTGCAGGTTTGTTGCTGTCAGGTAGCTGTGACAGCACCGTACCTGCTTCTGTGGTCATCTCCTCTCATGCAGTGGAAGTCTTCACAAAAAATGAGTCTTTTTCTTCTCTTCCTGGAAAGAAAGACTTAATGTCCTCCATCCTTTCTGGAACAAGACACTTTTACAAGCTTGCTGACGAAGCAGTGTCATAAGGGCAGTGATGTGACAAGATTTGAGAGTCCTTTAGCTGTACCTCCAAGTGTCCCTACAGGTGAGAATTCCTCCATCAGAAGTAGTTTTGTTAGGACTACATATCCTGCTCAGAGAGCACCAGAGTAGGTTATTAGGGCAGAAGTGAATTCTCCCAAATTACTGGTGTCTGCACACTGTTGCAACAGTGTGAAGTACAGGACATTTTCTCAATGAAGTTTTCGAAGTACAGCTTCTGTTAAAGTTGTTTCTTCTGTCTCTTTTAGTACTGCAGAAGTTCAGTATAGAATATGTCTGAGAAAAGGAGGGTCAGCATCTTTGCAAGTGTCTAAGACTTGCTGTATTTCTCTTTACTAATTACTGTTTTCTTAATTTTTTTTTCCCTGCAGTTGAAAGTGTTTGTCGTATTTAGTTTGGTTCACACCTATCATGAGCCTCAATTATTATCCAGTGTCTATTTCACTGGAAATCCATCATTTCCCCAGCGAGTGTCTAAACAGGACTGACAGAGAAAAAGAAATAAATATAAAATACATTAGGAATACAGGCACAACATCACAAAGAGCTCTGATTATAGGCTAAACTGGAACACTGTTCTATGTTGATATTTATATTTCTAACATCGCAATGACTCATTATTGTTGCTATAGTGTTACCCCTGTTTCTATCCACTTCCTCTTTGTGGGAAGGGCAGGAGCAGTGAACTGCACACATTCAAAAAGGAAATGAGACCTCTCAGAAAAGAGAGATATTTTACAGAACAACAGAAAGACCAAATCACATGATCTAAAATGAACTGTGCAATCTATAAGTCTGTCCCAGTCTCCCTACACACACATATACGGAGCATTGCAGGCTTCATTCGTGAGGGATTAGGACAGGTGAACTGTTTCTCATACTTTTTCATGGCACCAGGTGCACCAGGAAATGAAAACTGAAGTTTTTAATTAATGTAACCTGTGAATGTCAGGACATCCAGAATTAAAACATAAAATGCCAAACCATGTGTCACCAGGAAGAGAGACATGAGTGTGGGTGAGAATCCAAGAGAAGCACTTAGGACTGGTGGTAGCACTGGAGCAGTTTGCAACAGCAGAGATGAAATGACCTAATACTAGCCTGGAACAAGCAGTTGATGCCTGTTTCCTCTTGTTAGATTTCAATATAATATTTTTACTGTTAGATTGAGATTAATATCTGCTTGATGTTATTCACTGTTTGCTCTCTGTTGGATGATTCTGCTTTAGGAGAACTTCCTGTTGGACCTCAGTCCTTCTTAGCAAACTGGCTAATGATAAGAATTGCAGCTGCTTGCTTTTCTCCATTAATACCCAGTACTTACTTCAAGAAAAAATGAAGAATGATTATATTGTATTGTCAATGTGCTTTCACTTTTTAGTTGTTTTTTTATATAACTGTGTCCTTTTGGAATATCCACACAATATAACCTGAACATACAGGTGAATTTTAGAGTGCTTTTCAGTAATAGACTTCATGATAGAAATTTTGCTGCCAAAACAAAATCTAAAAATTTGTTTCCCATAGGAGAAGTGAAGTGTTTAGAAAACTATTACTGACTCTACTTGGAGATTAAATTTCCTCCAACTTCTGAAAAAGTACATCTCCTACAGAGAAATTGAGAATTAATATGAATATTCTTCAAAAAATCTGAATTCTTGCTTAAGCAATGAGTGAAAAAAACAAACCACAATATTTGGAGGAAAATTGAGGTTATAAAGAATGTACTTGACCAGTTCAGCTGAATATTAGGAAGATCACACTAGTCAGTGGATCATGGGACACGGGCAAATCAGTAGTATACTGATTTCAAAATAGGATACTGAAATTTTTACTAAGAATGCTGCCTCCTTTGCTGGGCTGGTAAAGCTAGGATTTGTCATGCATTTCTATCAATGGTGACTATCCAATGCATATCTGCAGACATGTCTAACAATTTGACCGAAACTCTTTTTAGTACCCTAAAACCATTCTACTTTCCCAACTTAGAATGATCTGATTTCCATTTGATTAACTATAACCTCAATTGCTACTTGGAACAGTGCTTTCAAGAAATGTCACCCAATTTGTAAAATAATCTTCACTAAACTTAATCAGCATTCTCTCATGCCATAAAATCACCAGCATTTTTTCCTGCAGTTGTGTCCTGTTTTTTTTCTTCATCACAAGAAGCAATTCTGTATTTTCAAATAGCCTCCAAGTGTCAGCCACTGCTTTTATTTGCTCTTTTATATGATTTCATCATTTCATTCCATATTTGCTTCCCAGTCAGCAATGTAACTTCTTGCTCTTTTGCTGCTGTGCTCTGTGAGTCACATTGGTGCTCTAATTGCTCGCTAAGTAATTTACTCATAGTTCACCATGATTCCCCGGAATGCCTATTGAGGGCCCTTGTAAAGCATTTGCTAGTGGGTTACAGAACAGACCTAGCAACAAAATCCACTCAACTAAAAAAACAAGCCTGAGGACTTCATGATGGCTTGATGCCAGTGGTAGGATCCTGAAAGGGGTCTGTGGGAAGCAGCCCAAAGGATAAAACCACCCTGGGAGTGTGAGCCTTAACTGCATTTCTCTTCCCAAAGAATTTGCTTTATGCTGTGGGAGATGCCTGCCAGTCCCTAATGCTGTTCACCCTGTGCCAGGGACTCCCCATGTTTCCATCGCTGCGGAGCCTGCAGCTGCTTTTTTTCGTCAAGGAACAGGGTGTGCCAGCGGCCCAGCAGCCCTTCACTTCCCTCCCCACAGCTGCTTTGGGCAGATCTCACCAGCTGCTGAGAGATTTCTCTTGTCCATTGTTTTTTATGTGTCTGTCCACAGGGTGGAGGTCATGAATTGCATATAAGCCAGCCTGCACAGAAAATAAGCAGTAAAACTAGAATTATAGGGGGATCAGGTCAGGGACCAGAAGAGGAGGGTGGAAAGAGAGAGGAAATATTTGTTTGCCAAAGGCCACAAGAGGAAAAAGTTCTTGTCATGAAGAACCTTTTGTCTGTGTGGTTTGTCACTTGTGTTGTTTTGCACACCACAGACCTGCAGTCCAGCTCTCTCTAGCACAGAAATTTAATGAGGAGGCT
The DNA here is from genome assembly GCA_013396875.1 of Vireo altiloquus. Classification (NCBI taxonomy): domain Eukaryota; kingdom Metazoa; phylum Chordata; class Aves; order Passeriformes; family Vireonidae; genus Vireo; species Vireo altiloquus. Next base: position 372,266 of record VZRF01001259.1, on the reverse strand, counting down.
GGAGCCTCCTGTAGGACCACTTGATGTTTGATTGTAGATGCAGGCAAAAGTGCAGTGACCCTGGAGAGCCCACGCTTGGAGCTGTTGTTAGTGGGGGTTGAGCTGAAAGGATGAGGGTGAGGGCTGTCACTTCACAGTGTGAGGCAGGAGCAGTGCTAGAGAGGAATCTGTGTTGGCAGCAGGCTGCCAGCGAAGAAAAGAGGAGTGCAGTTCAGCACTGTTGGAAACATGGTCTTTTCACACTGCTCCTGTCTTGTCTTCCAAGTACAAGTGTATCATACTGACTACATTTTCCTTTACTTCTCAGAGTCCAACATCCTTATTTCATAATTGGCATCTCATAGTTACAAAGCAAAAGAAAAACAGTGTCTCTTGTGATTTTTGTCTTCTCAAAAAAAATGTTTTTCCGTAGTTGATCAGTTATGTAATCCTTTAATAATCATAATAAAACACCAGCAATGTTTTGTCATGAGTGTTACTCCAATTTGCTCAATGATGTTCTGGACATCTTTTTATTCTTCAGTAATATCTTATTAAAGCCAGATTGTCTTATCAACAGCTTTAACCAAAACAAAATTACTATTTTCAAGGTTTAGGATTTTAGGGGAATACTTGAGGGTAGACTGAAGTACCTTTGGCCTGAAAAATCCCATGACAGGGAATCAGACCAGAGGAGACTTTTGATAAGATCTACATGCAGACTTGAGCTGTGGAGTGGGACACAGAGAAATAGAAAAACTTCAGCAATGCTGATTTAAAAAGGCATTGATAATGGGTGACAGACAGCAGGGTCAGATGCAGGGCATCTTTAACTCCTACTGGGACTCTCATGAGGGGCTGTCAGGGGCTACATCATCTGGAGTGTGTTACCAGCCTGGGCTTCCACAGCCAGGCTACAGTGGGGGCTGAGCGCTGGGTGATGTGCCACCTGCACTAACAGCAGGAGTCAAGTGAGCCTCAGAGAAATTTCACCTTGTGTTGCAAAGCTTTGGATCTCTGGAAGGCAAGAGCCACCCCTGGGACAGAGCCATGGTGCAGAACAGCATCAGAGAGAACAAAGCGTCTGCAAAAACCCCAAAGCCTGGAAGTCATCCAAAGCACAAAGAAGGAAAGAGCGAACCTAGCAACCAGATCAAAATTCAGACCTCCTCTAAACTCTCCTTTCCTTCCCATGTGTTTTGTTCTGCTTTTTGTTTCATTCTGACTTTTGAGGAAATGCTGGCATGCTTTCCTTCCCATTACAGCTCAGACCTAGTCAAGCACAAGTGGGTAACAGCTGGGGAGAATGCTCAGAATTCTTAAAGCTGAGCTGTACCACAGGATTTGCTACCAGTTCATCAGTCTTGCATGTGATGAAAGTCCTAAATTTGTACCTACAGGTTTATTTTCTTTAACTGTTCTGTTTTGTCTTCCAGGGTTTGGAATGACCACCCCAGCCACGGTTGGAGGCAAAGTTTTTCTGATATTTTACGGCCTTATAGGATGTGCAGGGACCATTCTGTTCTTTAACCTGTTCCTGGAGCGCTTGATCACTGTCATAGCTTACGTCATGAAGTCCTGCCATGAAAGACAGCTGAGGAGGAAAGGGGTTCTCCCTCAGAATGGCCGGCGGGGCTCAGGGACCTCTGAGGTGGACAGCCTGGCGGGCTGGAAGCCCTCTGTGTACTATGTTATGCTGATTTTATGTGTAGCATCCCTCATCATTTCCTGCTGTGCCTCTGCAATGTACACACCAATTGAAGGGTGGAGTTACTTTGACTCACTTTACTTCTGCTTTGTGGCCTTCAGCACCATTGGTTTTGGTGATCTGGTCAGTAGCCAGAACATCAGGTACGAGAGCCAAGGCCTTTACCGCTTTGGCAACTTTGTCTTCATACTCATGGGAGTGTGCTGCATCTATTCCTTATTTAATGTGATCTCTATTGTCATCAAGCAGTCCATAAACTGGATATTAAAGAAGCTGGCCTGCAAGTGCTGCCACAGATGCCAAAGAAGATTATTTCATTCACGGAGGAATGTAGTAATGCCGGGAAATGTGCGCAGCCAGAGAAACATCTCCATCGAGACTGACGCTGTCAATGAGAGTGACACGGACGGACGCCGTCTGTCGGGAGAGATGATCTCCATGAAAGACTTCCTGGCCTCCAATAAAGTCTCACTGGCCATCATGCAGAAACAGCTGTCAGAAACTGCTAATGGGTATCCAAGGCAAATGAGCTCTAATTCAAAGCAAAATGGATTCTCTGGTGGGGTCGGAGCCCTAGCAATTATGAATAACAGGCTGGCAGAGACAAGTGTGGATAGGTAAAATAGTAACAGTAATAACAGTGAAACAGTATGAACCATTTCAACAGGTATTGAAACAAGGTGATTCAAGTGAAATAGCTAGGGAGAGAGTGCCACCAGAGGGTGGGATGATGTGAAGAGCATAGCTCCTGACGGTAGACCTCTTGACTTTTTTGGGGGCTGTCACTTAATGTTTTGGCATTGCACCAGTCCCAGCCTTCCTTCTTCCCCATCATCTTGCTCCTCAAGCAGGTAACTGCAGGAGGATTTTAATTTTTTCAGATAATACGTCCATGTCCTGTTCTTCTCCATTTATGTGAAATACAGATTTCAGGATAAGAAATCTATGGGATGAGAAGAAACCAAGTGTGTCTACTGAACATATTCTTAATTCAGAGATTGTTTGGAGCTTTCTGTCTTACTCTCATCATGCCTGTTTCCTGATCTGAGACCAAAAGATAAATCAGCCTTTGTGATATTGCAGATCTAATTTAATGGAAAATAGTATGAAGGTTGGTAGGTATATTCTGGAGCTATTGTAATGTGAATGAGGAGAGAATTTTGCCTTTAGAATTTATTTAGTCTTTCCTATAAGAGGATACTGTCAAAAGTGATAGAATAAAAATTTATCCTACTTTTGTTTTCTTTTCTTCATTTGCAAAACATGATTTTTTTTCAAGGATACCTTTTCTTCTAGAATTGAATCACTGTGGCTTTCTGTTTCAGAAATGTCAAATTAAATTGAAAATTGACATATTGATGAGTGATATGAATTATTTCGCAATAGCAATCAAAGACTTTTGAAACTTCTGTTCATATTTACCTCAATTGTGACTGAAGCATCAGGATTGCGAAATGCAACTAGTAACTGAGTTTACACAACAGGCTTTAGTATGCAATTAGATTTCCATGCCAGCATCCAGAGTGTTATTGTAAACGACTGTGATCACAGAATCACTTTGGCAGTGTCCTTTTTCTCTTTCATGTATCTCTGTCGTTCTTCACTTGTTTCTCTGGCTTTCAGTGATAATAATGACAGGGTCTTGATTAGGGAAATAGAAAACATTTTAACTCCCCTTTTTTCTCAATGAAATGCTCTGAGTGTTCATTATGACTATAAAGGAAATTTCAATGAGAAGAAAAATAACAGTGAGAAGAATATGAAAACAGGAAAAGAAGTGATCTTTAATGACAGTGAAATCATCCTTTGTATTAGGTAGCTGGAGAAATAAGGGATTAAATTAACATAAAGTCTAGCAAGAATTTAAGGAAGACTGGGCTGAATTCCTGATTCTCCTTTAAACATACAACGCATTAAAGCTAAACAATATATGAGAGTGTAAATAAGAAGAACTGGTCACAAAGGACCTGATCCTCTGAAAAGAATAGTGTATGCATCAGGACTAAATGTTTTCTCACATCTGGAAAGCCTTTCAGAATACTGCAATTTTAAGAAATTTAGAACACCATTATGTAGTTCTCTCATACAGAACAATGCAGATAGCCTCTTCAGTTTAATTTGTATTAGCAATTAATATAATAGCCTTTTTCCTCATTCTGGCCAAAAATTCTTTTACTTAGGTTTCTTATACTGTAGAATAACATTTTTATACTCATTTTATCAATACTTGAATTTGAAAACAAAAGCTTGGAATCCTTTCATATAATAAGCTAACCCCAGATACTCAACAAATGTACTTAACTCGAGAAAAAAATTGCAAGCTCTTTTGACATTATTAGGAGTAAAAATCCTGATTTAAAGTCAAATCCTGCTGTCCTTATAACAAGGAAAGCTTCAAGCTGAAGTCATTAGTCCAAATCCTGATATCCATCAACTCAGCTGTGCAGCTATGGAATAGTCTTAACGGTATCCCTTCATATTTGCATCCATGTGAAATCTGAATCAACTTCCAAACCCCAGCTTCTGAGAGAAAAGCAGTCTTACCTGGTTTTTTGGGGGAGTTATGTACTAGCAAAAATTGCCACTGAGTAATTTTAGATATTATAATACCCAAGATCCATTACATTGTTACACTTTTTTTCTTTTTTTTTTTAATCTCAGGGCCTTCTTTGTCTCACTGAATAAAGTATTTGGCTATAAAAAGAGAAAAGTACTGCTCTGAAGCTTTCTTTCCAAATTCATTAAGAAACACCTCTGTTCACTGCCTGTAACCCTAAGATCTCATTGTTACCAATGTATTCCTCTGCCAGCTAGGGGACATGGTATGGAATTTAACCCATTGCTTCAGCAACCATTAGAAGGGTCTTCAGACGGCATCAAGACATGACAGAGTTGTGCTCCTGTGTTCTATTCTTTCTGGTAACCAGCCTTGATTTCTCATCACCACAGAGAAATCTTTGTCAGCTATTTTCCGTAGGTCTGAAAACATCTATGGTTATGAAAGCAAGGGACTAATAAATAGTCTTTTTCAAAGAGACTTGGAAAGGCTGGGAGGGATCTTTGGTGTATATTAGCTCTGTTTTCACTGATCAGCCCTGACCTTCTGCCTTACTCATGAGCCAAGCCTGCCAGGTGCAAGATCTCTGCACTGGTTTTGTGGCTTGATTTCATGTCCACTGAAGATAACGAGGGAATAGCTGCACTAATCATCTCTATTCAGATGTCAATTGCCAGAGATGAAGGACAGGCATATTCTGTCCCTGTGCCATCTTGTACCATGATGTCATCCTGTCCCTAAGAGACCTCTGACTTTGTCATTGAGTTCCCCTAATGGCAGCCACGCTCGACATTGAATGAGGTAGCTTTGCCAAGGAGACCAGTAGAATTCCTAGAGGATATCTGTGGATAAATAAGACTTTTAAGATCAGAGAGAGAAATTTCTGACTACAGTCCCATGGTACCACTACAGTTGTTTTTTCTAAAGGCATTGAAGAGAGAAATCCGCAAAAGCTCTGTTCATAATGTAGTATCAAGTTATTAAATTGACAAAACAAGTGGAGATACAAACTTACACGTATCAAAAAGAGATGAGAATTTAGCATAGGAGTGACAAATGCCCATCCTGTGTGAAAAGTAAGTTGCAATAAAAATACAAATGACATCACATTTCTTGCATTACTTTTTAAAGCAGCAATGAGGAATTAAAGGAGATAGTCAAAGATGTATTTTCAAAGCTGTGTAAATTTTAATGCCATATTGCTTAACACTATCATCTCAGTTAACAAGACAAAAACCTCTTTTCAAAAGTACTGAGTTTCTCTATTGCCTGCCACAAATTTTCATGGTGGCTGAGATATGGAGGTGGGGTTTTTAAGGTAAAAATGCTTGGGGGAAAACCTTGGATGCATTGAGATTCTGAATCTGCGTTTTAAAAGGTCAGGAATACCACTAAAATCAATGGGTTAAACTGCAGGTTGCAGCCTGGCAGGCTGAAACTGAAATTCCTTAATGGAGCAATCTGCTGAAATTTAGCCTTATAGTTATTCCACAACTTAATAATATCATTATTGAACAGTATTACTGAATAATTATTGTACATTGAAAGGAAATATCTAGTGCTAATCAGAAAACAATCAAATAAGTAGAGGTAGGTCTTAGAGTTTTCTTGATAATTTAGGTTTTGTAAAATGTGTCCATCGGATGCTTTGCTGGTATGTAGGTGTGAAAGCAGTTGCATTCATTTATCTTCATGAAGGACATGGGCCTCTTTTTGCAAGGACATGAATAGACTCTTCAAAGGCATTTAATTCCTGCTGGAAGTCAATTAGCTTCCCACCACACACTGACTTATGATAGAAGTCAGATACCTAATTCCCTTAGGCAATTTCAGAACCCCAGCCATGTATTAAGTTTTGAATCTAAGCTGACCTGACAGTGTCCCTGAAAAGTTCAAACAGTTGGAGCAAAGTTTCAGCGCTGCAGCACTCTAGTAGCCAAATTCATTAATCTAAAAGCCTTTTATGGTGAAAGCTTTGCATCAACCAAATAACACAAACTGCGTTTACACTTTGTTTGATTTAACCTTGGCCTCTGTCAGTTTTAATTATATTTGACACATTTACAAATTGAAGAACAAATAGAAGGTTGGGCTAGGCATGAAAAACAAACCAGCTCAATTTCTCTGACTGAATTAATCAAGAGAAAGAGGTCAGGTTGGGAAAAGAGGTCTCTGATTGACTTTATATTTGAATAAAGTTTCCCTGGAGGTGGAGGGTATTAAGTTGTTTGGATGACTTGTCTCCAACAGCTGTGGAAGTGGAACTGTTTATGTGACCTATCGATGTCCCCACACTGGGAACAGAAGCTCAGTGAGCCTTAGCTGAGAGAAGGGTCAAAATTTCCAAGCAACACAGTTGGCATCTTCTGTTGTTGTGATCTAGGTTACTAACACTGTAATACAGTAATTTCTTAGATTCTTCAAGAAGTAGTAAAGTTATTTTGTCCAATTTCATGTATAAGCTGTGGAGAATCACCAAGTGTTTTCTTTCCCCTGGGCAGAAAATACTGCCAAATACACAAGTACAATGCGTCTGTTTGAGAATGTTTACAGTAGTTTTTTGCTTAATCCAGGAAATAAGAATACAATCCCTTCCCTATTCCTCGTTTTCCAAACATCTATTGGCAACAATATCTACAAAATACTCTGCTTATTGCTTAATAAGGTCATGTTTCACCAGGAAAATTAAAGCCATTGCTAATCAAGGTGGACCAACACAGTCTTATTTTTTTTATTAGATTTAAGAGAAACTGTGAACTCAAAGAATGATACTTCAGGTCCAAGTAGTCAGAAGCTTTTTGAAATAACCTGTGTTTATAAAGCTGTTTTATGTCAAACCAGATAAAATCCACATCAGTGCAGACTTTTAAGAACATAAATTAGTCTAAGAACAACCTTGTGGAATAGGTACACTATGTTACATTTTGTTTTTCTACGGTTTCACTCTAATATGTGCCTTCAGTTTTCATTATTTGGAATTATTTGTGATAACTGAATAAATGTAAATTTGCAAAGATTTTGAGAGGCAAAACAGTGACGTATGTTTTAAACGAAATATTCTTTTCCACAGGCTGCCTAGCTTTCAATAAAGGGGGAGTTTGATGAAAGGAAGAATCAACTCTTTCCAAGCAAGGGTGCAGTTTCTGAACTCAAATGGATTTCCTGTTAGATACATGCAGAAACTCCCAGAGAGGCAAGATGGCTGAGTTTTCAAATGTTATCTTCAAATGTTTTTCAAAGCTATTCCCTCTTTTAGAAACATAGAACACTGTCAGTGTTTTCTGTTTGTCTTATCTGAGAAAACTTAACCTTGCTTTTTGATAACTTTAGAAGAAAAAGATGCATATGAGGAAAAATGAAAATGACCTTACATAACCTTTCCATGTACTGATTGGAGCTGCTGAAATCCTCCTCTTTACCCTGACCCGAGTTTACATCAGAGTAATTTCTCCAGCTCGCCAAAGAGGTTTGGTCTTACTAGTGAATAGTCACTGTTCAAATGAGGCAATGAGCTGATGGTCTGAGTAGTGGGTGCTGTGCTAAATTTGTCAGCATCCAAAGGCTGGAATCACCATTGTTCTTATCTCTGCAATGGTCAGGGAGACACTGAGTAGTGTCCACAAGAGTCCTTAGTGCTGCAGTAGCAGCAATTGCTGACCATTAGCCTCTGGGTGTGGTCTGCCTTTAGTGGCAGAGAGAGAGAATGCTGTCCAGAGATTCACACAATAATTTACTATGGAAGATGCTTCTGGATGCCATCCAGTCACCCTTTTCCAAAGCAGGCCTGGCTAGTTCCTGCCCATCTCGGTGAATATATCTGTAATTTGCTGGGTGAAGGCTCTTAAGCACTCTGTTCACAGCGTATTGACAGTGCCCTTCTTGTAAGAAATAATGAACAACACCCCTACCAAGAGAAAGTGACAGCCCTTCCTCTGAACTATTGCATTTGGGCAAATACTTAGCTCTAAGTTAAACAGTCCTTTGTAAATAGCATCTAGACAGCTGCTTTTCTCAGCCTCATACATAGCAGATGGGTATTTTAATCCCTAGGTATCATCATTGTTGGCAGTCTTATTTGAGATGGCAAAGACTGAAAAGGTCAGTCAGTCTGTCTGCCCCAGGCTCCTAGGCAGGCACATTACTCTTTTGGCAAGCAACTCATTGCACTTTGCCTCTACCCATTGGATTTGGCTGGGTTCTCACTCAGGAATGGATCCTGCTCTACTGGAATCAATGGAGAGCTTGCTTCTGGATTCTTTATCTGACATTTTTCCACAAGAATTAATTTCACTTTACAAAATAATCCAAAGAAATGTGACTAGCCTTTTGCTTTGGCTTTACCACCAACTGTGCAAATGCTAATTCTACTCAAAAAGTGCTGTGTTCTGCACTAAGTCATTGCCCAGGAACCATATTTTGGTACACAAAATAATAATCTACTTCTAAGGAAGATCAATTTAGAGTTGAAAGTTTATTTGAATAATCCTCAGATTATTATCTCTGAGGATTGTTTGGTAGTCATTAATTTCCTGAGCGGCAAAAACTCTAACAAATAACACATTTTCCATGAAACTTCCTGCAGTTTTGCAAGGGCAGATTTTGCTCTGTGCTGACTGCTTCTGTCACCTTCTTTCCCTCAGCTTTCTGCTCTCAGTCCACACCTGCAATACCCATCTCCCTCTTTTCTTTTCTTCCCTTTATCCTTTTCTTAGTTCATCAAATTCTTCTGTTAGCCAAATATACCACGGTATATATACCACACAAAGAAGTCAGGAGGAAAAGCAAGTGAGGCACACAGAGAGTTCTGAATGCCCAATCAGCTGAGAAGGTGTCAAACAGAGCTTACACCTCCTCAGATTGCAGCATAGATCCAAAGGGTAAACAGCGAGTGTTGTGATATTTTAGCATCTCTAAAAAAAAGATCCCTTTAATCTGCCAGGATTTTAACTTCTTTATTCACAGCTCTATCCCTGCCTTTCACTCTTTCACCTTTTTTGGATACCTAAGGCTTTAAGGCCCAGTGCATTAACAACTGAAACTACAGAAATGCTTCACCCTATTTGCAGAAGATTTCATCCTTGTTTGGCACCGTGTAATACCTCTGTGCAATACCAAGAACTAGAATCTACAAACCCATGATGACAAGAAAATGGAGAACTTTGTCGTGCGTCTAATGAATTTAGAGATCTCACAGTTGTCCCAGGCAACCTATTGCAGAGCATCTTAATTTTAAACATTTTCTCAGATGATTAATTTAACTCTCCCTTGCTACAGCTGAGGCACATTGTTTGCATTTGAGCCCCGCTGAATACAGAGAATAGAATATTCCCTTCCTTTTTGAAAGGAAGGTATTTTTTACAATATGTCATCTCAGTCCTTGCTATCTCAGGCTAGAAATATTCCCTTCCTTAAGTGACATTTTCTACCATTGCTCTGCCATGCTCCAGATTGTGCTTCATCCCTCGGTCCACTTTTCCTTCCAAGTACAGTGCTCAAAATGAGATACAGTGACACAGAGAATATATTGTTGCACCATAATTATCCTCATCTTACCTACCTAGCCTGTTCCTGTTTCTGGGCTGGTGCTTGCTATTTCAAAATCCTGTTGATTCATCTTCAGTTTTTCATAGGATATCAATGTCAAATTCTTTTTTTCAAAACTGTTTCCTAAACTATAGTGCCTCCAGTTATGCAGGTGATTATTCCAATGTACCATCTTTCATAGTTTGTTATTGAATTGCTTCTGGTTTTTTCAAAGCTCTTTTCCATATCCATATTGGTTTCAATCCTAGTCCTTCAGCATCTTTGACACACCAGACTGTCTGGGATCATCTTCAGACCCAAAATAGTCTTCTTTATTCCATCACCCAAGTTAGCAATAAAAATACTGACCCAGGGCAAGATTTGCAAAACCTGGTCAATACCTTCTTCCTGTTTGAAACTAAACTATTGGTCTGCACATGCTGTTGTCTGAACACTTTCCCAATCAATTTTACACTTATTTCATGTTAGTTTCATAAGTGTAAATGACAGTAAGCTACAATTGCAATATTTTTATTCCAGGCTGTAAGATATGAGCCAAAAAAGATTTAGCTTTCAGATCCCAAGGGAATTTGCACAACTGATTAGTTGATGGAAAAGTTGTAAAAATTTAAATTTAAACAGAAGTAAATCTTGATTTTCCAAGTCTCAAACATAAAACTCCACTCTGTCCTTTCACAGCTGCATATTATAGTTTTGTTCCCGGCCCTATAGAAATAGATGAAACTAATAGAAAGATCACCTGGAAGAATTCAGTCTGAAAAATACAACAGTACTTTGGCAGTACACGGAAGGACTTGGGTTGATTTTTACACATTGTCTTGGTTTGAAAGACAGGTGTCTGCCAAAGAAGGCGGGAACCTCCCTTGGAATGGAAAAAGGATGACGTCCCTCCCTCTGAATTATTCTAACTTTGAAATGGAGGAGCTTTCATGAGGCAGTGTGGTGGTTTCGCAGGCCACGCGCTGTGCCTATCCCTGGATGCATCCTTCACTGACAGTCTGGTGCTGCTTCTGGAGCGGCTGGCAGGCACACAGCTGCTCCCGGGCTGATAGCAGCTCAGGAACCCACCCATGCTTCAATAAAGTTCTGAAATGCAGCGGTGACCACAAAGAAAGAGACGGGACGGGTTTTTTCACAGAAAAGTCTGCAAGATGTTTTTCTCAGAGGATGCAGATACAAAAAGTCACCTGGCTACCACGTTCCAGGGTTTTCATCCAGGGGTGTGAGCTGATGGAAAAGGGGTAAGGGGGAGGAATAAAAGCAGGGTTGGGGTACACAGTCTAATGGGAGTAGGGGAGGGGAGTGGCTGGAAAGGGATACCTGAGAAGGAGGGAGCATTTTAAAGCAAAGTACATGCAGGGGTTACAAAGCGTTATGCAGAAGAACCTTCTCCTCACTATAACTTGGGGGTGTAAGGTCATTTAAAACCTCTCTTGTAGCTCCAGCTCCAGGCTGGGCCAATACAACACTTTCAGGCAAAGATTAGGCAAAGGAGAAACAGTTCTTTACGGTATGTACAACAAGGCAGACAAACAACAACAAGGGCAGCAGCGACAGGCAGAGCAGTCCCCAGCGCAGCCTCTCTCGGCTCGCAGGCCCTTTCCCCTGCGGTGCGGGACGCTCACGGCCGGCAGGGGGCGCTGGTGGCTCCCGGCCGGGCAGGGGCTGCGATTGTTCCCCGCGCCTGCAGGGGGCGCTGTGGCGCGAGCTCCCTCACGTGGCAGTGGTGGGTGAGGCCATGGCCGCGGCCGTAGAGCGGCAGCTAGGGCAGCGGGAACGAGCAGACCCCAGGGTAATAAATGAAAGGTATCAGAGACTCCGCAGCTGCAGCAGGAGCTCGGGGTGTCCCGGCAGCCCGGGGATGTGGGTCAGAGTGCAGCGGAAAAGCCCCAGGCAGTGGCAGAAAGCAGCGGGATTTGGCAGCGGCAGCCGGTCTCCTCTGTAGCAGCTGCTGCACGCAGCCTGGCAGAGACGCTCTCCAGGAACGGGGAGGGATCGAGGTCCTGGATTTTTCCCTTGAGGCACCCAAATAGATGGTGAGGGTCCTTTCCAGTCAGATCGGGTGTTAATAAGGTCCCAGTGCAATAGCTGCTCTAACGAGCAAAGGCTCACCCGCAGCATGAGAAGCAATGGGAGACAAAGGAGAGGGAGACGAGGCCCTCACTACCTGGCCACAATCTCGCGGTACCATTGTTCTTCCAAAGAGAAAACCCCCCAGGTAAGAGAGTATCCAGCTGCACCTTTTCCCCTTCTCTTTCCAGCCACATCTCTTAAGTGTAGTTCGTTATTGTTTCTTAGCAACAGATGGGACAAAATTCCACGAGATCAAAAAACAGAAGGAAAAATCCTAACCCCCAACACACATGTGTAAAACACAGCATGTATTTCTGTTCTACTGATTAAAATCCATTAAAAGAAGTCAAACATCAGCATGGAATATTTTTCTACAAATACTGTTTCAATTTAAGTTCATACATCAAATCCTTTTTGAAGTGGAATGATGCTAGACATATTTAACCTGACTGGCTACAAGTACTGAAACAAAACAACTATTTTTGTGTGTGTGACAAAAAGGTTTTTCATGAACATTCTTCCCTTGATGTGTCATGCTGTTGATTATCTTTTCTCAAATACTGATCTGCTTCAGGACAGCAGGAATGGAGCCATGTGACCAGCAGATGATAGAAGCTTCCTTGCTTCAATCCCCAAACAAACATTGTGGATTTATAATGTATATGCTGAATGTGAGGGAGTTCATTATTCATTAGTTCAAGGCATCTTGGCATATGGTCCAAGCAAATGCTTTTCTGAAAGAAAAACAAAGGTGTTAAATCTACTTTGCATTCCCATCAGGTACCCATCATAAGCAGATCCCTCTTGCAGGACAGGTGGCCTGAGCTAAGGGAGGGAGGTTGTTGGAAGGAAGTTATGCTGCACCCTCTCTGAACCCTGGAGACTTATACATTAAATATACAAAATCAGCTTTGTATGAAATAGGTCACTACAATTAAGCCATCATTCTCTGGACTTTGATAAACTTTGAATGGGCTCATGAGAGGAGTTGTATCACAACTGTTTGGCAACAGCAATAACTGCAGCAAGCAATTTCCAGCACAGAGCTAAATGGGGCCTCTGGAAGCAAATATCAGTTAATAATAATAGCAAACAACAGAGACAATGTAGAACAGGACCACAGAAAGGAAAGTGATGAGATTTGACTAAACATGCTCCTCATCTTACTACCATTAGGAAGTGACACTTGATGTTGAAGACTGGATGCACATTGGGACTTCTTTTAAAAGGGAAGCACTGGTCTCCTTTCTGATGGCATGCTAAAGTGTGGATTTTTTGGGCTGGTTTTTAAGAAATGTGTAAGCAAATGCATGGTAATCCTATTGTCATGGTAAACTGCAGCAGGACAGCGCATGATAATCAAAGTGTTTGAGTTATTATTGCAGAAAAAGAGTATTCTTTTGAAGGGAAGAAAAATACTTGAATATCTTAACCAAACTAGGTTCCTCTCAAATAAAATTTCCAAAATATCTAGCTAATTTAGGTGCTTGAACTTGAAAATAGAGTTTTTTTCAGCCAAGTTCCATTGGTCACCTTAAAACAGCAGCTATGTTTCCAACACCAGACCACTTCAACAGTCCCCTTACACCACAGCTCCACAGTAAGAGGGGAATGTGCCTATGCCACCCCAAATGCCTTCTTTGACAGGAACACAACCACCACGTTTCCCTCTCTACAGACAGAGCTGGGGCCCTTTCACACCTGGAGCGTTCCAAGGCATGCCCAGCTCATGGCATGAGGCCTGCAAGGATTTCGCATTCATAGAACAGGAGAAAACTCTGAGGCACTCCATAAACGCTGGTATTAGGAAAGGTAACACCAAAACCACTTGAGTACATTCTGGTTTAAATGGAAAAACATTAATTTGCATGAGATAAATTATATTTATAGAGAGAAGTAAATAAGCTGTTGCCTGTATCTCCAAAGGCAGCCAAATGATGACATTGCACAAGGTGCAAAGCAGCTGAAAAAGAAATAACAAGTTAGACTGTATAAAGATAGGTTATTATGCTGTATAGATCAAATATATGTCTTCATCCTGGTTGTTGTTGTAATAGTTTGACAAAAGGTCGGTTACAAAGGTTAAAAAAAATAAAGTCCAAGGAAAAGCAATTTAAAAAATTCAAATCTGAGAATCTAAATGCTTCCAAGGCACATACATAGGAAAATAAAAAGTCAGGACTATTTGCAGATCTGAAACATGAAAATAAGTGTGAGTCTTGCTTATAATGTGACTGGAAAGAAGAGGAAAAACAAGGAGCAGAGGGCACGACTGAGAAAAGCTAGTCCTTCAGCATGAGCTCCAGTGGGTGCTCAGGAGGGCAGCTGTTCCTTCCTGTGTGGGTACAACAGAAGGCTCATGTCTCACTCCAGTGCCAGGGTGTCCAGCAGAATGACCAAATTACCTTGCGCAGAATAAAAGGAACAGAACAGATTAATATTGAAACCCATTTATCTCCACTGAAAGCATTTAAAAATATTGAAATGGGAAAACCAAAAGACAAATAAAAGCAAAGAAAAGGAAAAAAATGCACTTTCAAGACTGCGTTTAGTTAGAACAGTACAATAATCTTGTAAAAATGTGGTAGACTTCTAAAAATGGATGTCTACATGAGTAATAATTGTGCTATCTGATATAAAATAATGCTGCTGAACAATTGAAAAACATAATTTTTAATAAAAAGTGCATGTGAAGGTTTTCTCTTTAGCACATGTCATTAAGGATTCATAACAAAACCAAGAAGCCTCTACAGTTATCCCAAACACGTTTTCCATGTTACTAAAGTGCTCAGGTACACAAGTTCAAATACACAAGCAAAGTAAATTTACTTTAGCAATACATCTGTGCTAAAAGCAATATGGATCCCATAAGAGAATATTTGTTGAAAAAGCAAAATATATGTTTATGTATTACAACAATATCATACATTTAAAACTTTTCTACTGTTCTGATGAATGCTCAGAAAAGCAACAGCTTTGTTGTCGTCAGATGCAAACTACCACATTCCTTTCCAGCTTTGGCAAATGGTGTGAGCTGCTTAAGGGTGAAGCAGACAGACTTCTGAGGTGTGGTAAACTAACAGATTTGCACCAAAGAATTATTTGAGCTTTGCCACTGTGGGGCCTAAATATTAGGCCAGCCCTTTCCCATTGAAATAATGTCCTGCTCTCTCCAAAGCTTTCTGGGCTGCCCACATTTCTGATTCTTGCAGAATTTAGAATAGTAGTAGGAGAACAATGTAGAAGAACATTTGCATTAAAAAGACCTGTGAGGAAATGAATACCAGTATGAGTAACATATGCAGCTGTATGAATCTTTTAGATTGAATTTTACATGTTGTATTCCATCATCTCTAGTCTGCTTTAACAGCTATTTGTTTTATGCAGAGGTTGGGAATTGGTACATAAGCTTAGCATCAGAGATTAGGCTAACATTTCACAAAGATAGGCAACTGTGATAATGTATCACTCAAAACTCATATTTTATGAGATTTAAATATTTCAAAGTGATTTTTCCACTATTTCTTGAATTGCCTATTCCTTTGATTTCATTTTCTCATTGGGAGATATTAAGTTATGAAGCAGCTTTTAGAAAGATTGGTGCAGCATACTGAAAGCCATAAGTATAAAATCTGACCCTACAGAAGCATTACCATCACCAAATTTTTCTCCTGCAAACAAGAAGCTATGAGAATATTAATAATAGCAGGCAATACATTTATTTCCTTGTCCAGAGATGGTTTGTAAGTTATTTAAAAATTAAGGTACTGATATTTTTCTGTTCAATAAAAGGCAGCGATGTTATTGTGTGTGGATTAAATCTTTTTTTAGGTAATGCTGACCAAAATGACCACCTGCTTAACACTACAGTGCAGCAGACTTCAGGAGACACGTTGGGGTTTCTTCCCAACAGCTTTTTGGGGTGTGTGAGGAGCTTGTCTAAGCACTCCCATGGTCTCAGCAAATGGCTGATCGAGACACTGTCCCTTCTGATGTGAGGCATTGCACCCACACACGAGCTCCATGTGTGCTGTGTGCCCAAAGGCAGATGCTTCTGTTCACTGAAACTCCTTCGCTCTAAGCAAGATGATTTTTATGTCTTCAGTTCTATTTTTTCCGGAGCTATTCTTGTGTCTGAGTTTGTGCTCCTGACAAAAACACTATCAGTGGTGCATGAGGGGAGAACTCATGTTCCACGTGGGATGCAAATGATAATGTTGTTCTCAGAGCATAACCTGGGGGTTATGTTTTCCAGATTCTTTGTAACTGGATTTACTCTCCTCCTGCTTTGCTTAGTATAAATCCTGCAGGAAAATACTGGCATTGGCTTTGTGTAAACAGACAAGTATTCAGATTGAAATTCCTGTTGGAAACAAATGATCAGACCTAGTTTTTGTTCTTCTAAAGAGTAAGCTCCTACAGCCCAGGTTAGTGTCTCAGTGACAGGTTCATGATCTGCTTTCTTTAGGTTATATCTTACAAAAATGATAGTGTGGGCCTGAAAATTTCTCCAACTAGTGAGTAGCAAAAATTCAAATTATTTGAAAGGAAAATTAAACAAACTGATGGAGGAAAGGTCTATTAAAGATGCTTCCAGGTACTTTTTGGGGGTTTTCTTAACCAAAAGAGTTTGTTCTAAAGCCTAAAATTTCATGTGATCTACTTTAGTAAATAGCTGGGGTGGTGAAGGACTCTGCTGTGTTAACTGGGAAAAAAAAGCACCTTTTTTTTTAGGATTTTAATCCTGACTGTACCACACATGCCATGTCTGTGGCATGATAGACTGATAATATAGCGGGCCTCGTAAGCACTTACCAAGCTGAAACAGGACAAAAGCATGAAAATGTTGATGTGAATCTTGTTCTTTACTCATTGGCTTGAATTTAATATTATTTTCATTTTCCTCTCCCTGTTTCTCATTTCCAGTCCGATCAATTCTAACCACCAAGGGCTCTGCTAGGAATGTGTTGTGCTTTATCTTGAGCATCAGGCTCGTGTGATGTTAAAAGCTTTGAGTACATGACATTGGCTTGTTGCTGCCTGATATTGCCCTTCCTTCAGATCAGTGCCAAGGAGACTAGAGGAGCTTCTGGAAGCTACAGGTTTTGAAGATTCATGCTCTGCCCTTTCATTCTTTTTGATGTATTCAGACCCCAAGTTTATTATCCAGCCTTTTCCGGTCAGCTAAAGGGTTGGAATTGAAAGCCTGTCCAAAAGATTAGATCTGCAGACAGGGCAGTGCCCTGACATGAGAATGGAAGAGAATAGAAGAGGCTACACTATGGTTTTTGTACTCTTTATTTGTTTACATTCTAACCTATGTTCCTTTAGTGAGTGACCTCTTGTTGGCATTTTTTTTTCAGTCTTTGAGTTCCAAGAGTCCCAGTCTTCAGATGCAATAATCATAAGTTCTGCCATTTTTTTCCAATTCAAAGTATTACTTCTGACTTTTATTGGGTGACTGATTTCTCTTACTGCTTATTATTAAAGTCCTAATGAAGAAGCGAGGCCGATTTTGGATTTTTTTTGTTCAGTTTATATGTTTTCTAGTTGGTTACTCTAATCATGCCTGAAAGTCTTATTCCTACTCTGAGGGGTAGTCAAGTTGATTAATTTTTGATAAGATATTTTTTATAACAATGCTGAGAGCATCTGAGGGGAGAATTGTGCTTTGTGTCGTGTTTCACACACTCCCTGCTAAACTTGTCCTCTTTTTTACTTTTTAGTCTCCCCCAATTTACTGATTACTTCCTGTTATCTCCTGATTGTTTCAGAGGTTTTCATAGCATGCCAGTGATGCTATGATAGTTTAAAACCACTTGTTGCTGATGAAAATAAATGCAAGTAGTCTCATTTACCTCTCTTGACCATTATTTTTTATCTGAATGTCAGAAGCTGTGCTCAGAGGAAGTCTACATATGTAGATTGATAGAAATCTGAGGACATTCATAGAAATTTGCTACTTAATACACTGACAGTTTGCCTTTATGGCACTCCCTCTTCCTCTTGCATATAGCAGATGTGAATTTGTTATGAATTAGTTATCTGATATCTGGGAGCAGAATGATGTCCATATATTCCTATACTTCAGTCTTCTGCTTCCAAATTAAAATGTTTGAAAATGAGATGACTGAAGGTTCCATTTCTCCCTGATTATTGCAACAGGATTCTTGTAACTTGTTTAAGTGGAATTTATGACCTCAAAAAAAACCAAGGAAACATGTTTCCCCTTTCCATTCTTTATTTGCAGAAAATACAGAATTCTTTGTTCTGTCTTGTCTGGGAACAGCTACAAGAAAAAGTTATTTTGAGTTATGGGATTTTACCTCAAGTCTTCTGCCTTAGACAAAAGTTTAACACTTTTCTTTGGAGTTAATGTCTATGCCATTTTGGAGTGAACATTTTACAAGTCAATATGCACACAGTTCAAAAAAATTGATATTTTTTCTTGCCCTCCAGAAGACGGTAACTGTAAAAGGAGCAACACTGAAAAGCTCTGGAGTATGTTTGGGTAGGAAGCTTCAGGAACGACTGCAGTAGGGAAAACATCAGAGTAAAGATCTGGCAGTCTGGGTTTTATTGTAAGCCAAGAACCAGAACACAGAGTGCCTAGGGATTCTGCCTATGCAAGTGCCCTATGTACAGACAATCTGATAATGTGTTTATGGGTTGTGTTTTCATTGCTGTTGTTGTCCAGACTGCTAATTTAACAACTAGCAATGGATTTATTTGCGAGGGGTACTGTCATACCTACAGTAAAAACAATTTCTGTATGTTAAAATTCCTTGAATTTATGCAACTGGATTTTCTAAGATTTCTGCAGAAAATCAGCATCTTTAGCTTATTTGAATTAACTCCTCCAAGGTTTCACCCTTATTTTGCAAATGTTTCCCTTATCTTTGTGCTTTTCCTGGGACGGTAGCCAAATATTAAGAGAACAATACTAAATAGATTAAACAGCAGCACTATGTAAGGTTTCTCGTATTCTAGGAAATGAGGCTGAACTGAAATCTCCAGTATAAGCTCATAGATCAGACTGTGCAAGAGGAATAATTGAGATATGTCTCAGAGACGTACTCAGCTAAACTGCATTTGAAAATTACATTATTACGTCTCTTGCATATATGTGTGTACTTTATATTAGCTCTAAACAAATGTTAATATGTTCACTGTGCATAATCTTTTTTTTCACTCATCCACTGGTTTTACTGCTATATATCTCTCTTCCCAGCTTTGAGAATTCTTTACCTATTAATGATTTAGTAGCAGACAAGTTTGATGGCAAAAGTACTTAAAATTACTTTATAATTTCTACTCCTGAATATAGAGGTAACAGAAGTATCTGTAGTAGGAAAAGTGATGACAGTGTCACTTACCTGTTAGCCTTTTAACTAATCCATGTCCACCCAGAACTTTGTGCTCATCACCATGCATGTCACAGTCATCTGGCACTCACCTTTTGCTCGAGCAATAGGAAGTAACTTTGCTCCAGCTCTAGCAATATAGCACAAAGTCAAACAATTCCTCTTGCAGCAAAAATATAATAGCAAGTTCAAATACAGTTTCCAATATCCAAAGAATATTAAAAGAATGGTATCTGGCCATATGTAAGTGTGTAATCAGACACTTTTTGTACACAATTATCCCTAATGGTGCTCTACTTCAGCTACACATTTTTTTAAAAATAGCTTTCCTCTATAATAGTTCTAATACTCTGAGAATATGTCACAAAGCTGTAAGGTTATTTGTAGATATTCTGCTTCTTGCAAGTGCTTAGACAAGCACATGCTTTAAAAAGCACCACAGTGCAGGTGGTTCTCTGGTGTTTTAAAGATATTTCTCTTTTGTTGCCACTAGGTATTATCTTGATAAATGAATCTCAGAATTCTGAGAATATTGGCTCATTACCACTTCTTCTCACTCCTTTCAGGGAGTGAGGAATCAAATTTAACCATGAGCAGTAATGAATTACATCCACACTTGGATAAAGTGTATTAAGTGTTTTGCATTTGCGTCATAATGGTGTTTCTCTGGAGTGAATTGTGGTCCTCTTTGGTAAGGAGTCATTCAAGCCAACAAACTGATCCACCTGAGAGAAATTAAATTGAACTCCACTTCTAGCAGACATACTGAATGTTGGCTGTGGGTAGGAATGCTAGACAAGGTTGTGGGTGTAGGGTAGTGGAGAGAGGAGAGGAAAATGCTTCTAAGACATTAAAATGAAAGGTCATGTCTGCAAGGATCAGAACTTGAAACAGCAAAGTGGCCCTGTGCTAATCATTGCACTAGTGAAAACGTGGCAAAGACAGGGACTGGTGTAACATCCCTAGGCCTTGTCAGGCCACCTTTTCTGAATGTGAAACAAGGAAAATTCAAAACCAGTGAGCTATAAAAATTATTTTTCTTTCCAGCAGTCTGGACTATCTTTGCTTATCAAAGTAAGACCCTGCAATTTCCGTTTACCAATTATAGCAGCTACATCTCTTCCTGACAAAACTCAGAAATCTCATCAATCTCAAGTGGCTCAACTGAATATTTTCATGAGGAAAATTATCTGAGTCTAGAGAAAAAGACACAAGGGTACTTTCAGCCTTCAGAGAGAAGCTTGGCTCTGATAAATGCGAAAGGGAACTCATAAGGGGAGGGTGATAATTTCATCTCTTATTAAATCACTCATTTGTGTTCTCCGCTCCTCAGATAAACACTTCAGAAGGAAACTGCTGCTTCTCTCTTCCTTACGGATCTTCCATTAAGTAACTGGATCTTCAAATAGGCGTTCATATAGAGGCGGCTGAGCTATGGTGGTGAGTGCTAGATTGTCTATGGTTAACCCAGACAACTTTAAGCTACGAGTTTGAAGGTCTCATTTACTGATCAGTAATATTTCTTCTGTGATGTCAGCTGGAGACACTTTTTTCTGCTAACTGTGGTGAAACAGCAGCATCTGACTGCTTCAGTTCTAGTTTGTTCCAATCTATAGGTGTGCCATCTCCTCGCCTTCAGCTGTTCCATACTTGTGCCAGCATTTTGAACCTTCCCTGGCCTTGCCAACTACAGACCATTATCTGCAGCAGCCCTTTAGTCCGGCTCTGGTCTCAACATGTTCCCAATCCTTCCTATATCCATCCCTGTACGAACTAGCAGGATACTATGCCAGACTTAAATGTTCTGTTCCCACCTCTAATTTGTGTTCTGCTGCCCACATTTGTCATTCGTAGTCTTCAGCCCCATCAGCTTCACTGCCCAATTGGACACTTCTCCTGCTGTGTTTGTGCTCTGCCCTCACACCTCCTTCTGGGTGGGAATGCTCTTCCTGATCCTGCCTCTGCTCAGAGCCAACTCCTTGTGTCACGGTGATCTAGTGCTTGGTACTTACTTTTTCCCTTAATTATCTTCTCAGATAATGCGAGCTTAACAGAGCAGTACACTGACAGGCAAAAAAAACCCATTTTAATTGTCTTAGTCATAAAAATCAGATGTTGGCCAAATGGTCACAAGTAAGCAATAAAAAACACCAAACTTCTTACTGCTAGCCTTAATAGTGGTTTATAGTTCCTATGGTTGCAATATATGGTTCTTGAAAGAGGTCTAACTTCATGTTGCACCTGTACCCTAAGTGTTGAAATTGATTTCTTCCTTCTCTCAGGGAGTATATTGCTGATGACCACTTTTTCATATACAGACACTTACTTCCCCCTGAATGGGGCATAAAAACCTGGTATTTTACTTGTTAGGATGCCTAAAAGGCCAAGCTATTGCACTGTGACTGTTCAAATATGCTATACAAATACTAAGATTTAATACAGCTGCAATAAAAGAAAGGGAGAAAAATGTTGACTCTAGAGTAGCCTGCCTTCTGGAAATTAGGTGATGTTCTGACAGATGGGATATCTCAGGCCTCTGATCTTCCAGAACCACCACTTCTGTGTGATTTGTTCTTCAGCTAGTGACTGAAAGGTGAAAAAAAGCTGATTTACATTTTGTCTGTGTTTTTTCTTTTCTTTCATTCACTGCTGGACATGATGGAATCATGCTTAAAGGGCTGCAGTTCACTGATTCTTAGGTCTGCTGTCAGTTCTGTGATTATGGTCACTGTAGCAGCCCTCTTCTCACTCATCCAAAAGAGGCTGAATGACAATTTCAGTATAAACATTGTGGCATGCCCTAAATACAAGAGTTAATATTAAAGTTCTCTGGTAGGCTTGTGGAGTTAGTGCTGGTGCCTGTCATAGCTTTGCTTCTGTTGTTACTCAATTATGCTGTTTAAAAGCATCCTGGGCATGATGATCCCATTCAACTCCAACAGACACGTCTGGCTTCAAAATCTGTTGTCATGTCAGTCTCTCTCTTATAATGATGCTTTTCTTACAACGATGTATTTTAAAGAATGTCAAGACTTGCTCAGGAAAATGTTCTGAAGCAAGAAACATTTTCTGAAACATTTTTCATCTGCTCTACTTAAAATGCAGTTTCCAATGCCTTTAATGGTGGAAATTCTTTGGATGTGGTGATAATTTTTTTTTTTACATTCCCTGAAGTGTAGTTAGACTATTTCTATTATAATTGTAATACATTTATAGTTAACAGGTGGTAGTGAGCACTTTGAAACAAAAACTTCAAAACCATAAATTCTCCAACTCCTTGTCTCATTTCATATACTCAACCCCTAAAAAAGATTCCAGAATAAACAACTAGGACTTTATTTTATCTTTATGGGGAGAGAAGAATACAATACTGGAATACAGATGAATGGTGTATGAGATCTGTGTCTGGCAGTAACCAGTGCAAGGTGCCTTAGAGAAGAGTGATTGAATTCTATTAATTGATAATACTGAAATAATTTGCTTATCTGGGAACCATCTCTTTAATGTCTTTCACTTAGAATGTAGCTTATGTCCAGGAACAGTACATTGTATATTGCTTAGGATATTGTCCCATCTAATATCAAATTGTCATGTTCAGATGGATGTTAGTGTCTTACTTTGTTCTGTGTAAACCTCGTAGCAGAGTTGCATGGGTTGAGTGGAATATTTTAAGCATTACACAAAGTACATAGGACAAAAACAGTGCAGAATAAGGCCTGTGCTCCTTAAACTGGGATGTTTCTGTGAAAAAGGTTCCTGATCAAAGCTCTCCAAGACCTTAAGCACTAAACTATCTTCACCCATCTTCACTCCCATCATATGATGTTCTCACTGAGCCAGGAAAGCCTTACTGATTTTCTTATTTACTCATTCTTCCAATTTTACAGGGAAAAGACGTTTTTCATTTCTAATAAATGGTTTTCTTTTAGACCTATGTAAACACCTATATCCCTATCAGCAAAACACTTTCCCAAGTTGGTAACAAAGTAATAATTAATAATTGATAGCAGCAGTAGTAAAAAGAACAAAGATATTTCATTTTCTTCTTCTAAGGCGTCCTTCATATAAAAAAACTACCCATGTTTTATGAATTCTGACTAAATTATTAATAATTTCATTTTAAGGTATCTGATGGTACTGTGTATTTCAGTTATTGCTGTCTGACTTCTCATAGTATAATACATGCATACCCTTCATCCAAAGGACAGATTTATTGTTTTGAAACAGTCTTTTCTGTGTGTTCCTATTCTGTCCCAGTTTAGGCCTAAAATTAATAGCTTGGTGGGCATGAAACCATTAGATTCATGTGTACATCACTCATCAATATACTGATTGATGTAACCTTGCAAGTGTAAGGAAAGCTGGAACTTGATTTTGATGTTTATACACTTCCCCATGTCAGGTTTCCTGATGAGAGATGCCACCACAGTATTGAGAAGAGAAAGCAGGATGCTCCTTTATGGCTGGGAGCAGTGCCTACAGTGCACTAATGAGCAGCCCAGGGTCACATGCAGTCTGAGGAAAACAGGACTTGAACCTGCAAAATCTTCAGTGCAGTGTAGGGCAGGCTCTGGGAGGAGTGCTGCAGATGTCACAGGAGATTTCTAGGAGCATATGGCAGAAGCAGACACGACCTGAGGGCAGAAGCATTGGGAGGGATCAGCCTGTGGCTCCCTCACCCCAAGTTCTCTTGAAGGAGCATCATGAGGCTTTCTGTCCTGCAGAGGGAAAAGGTCGCAGTTGCTCAAACAGGACAGACCTGCATTTCAGAAATAATTCTGAGACTGTTATTTTATACTTTTCTTCCAATACAAGAACATGTGTGTATCAAATGTCAGGAGAGATTACAGCAATTAGATGAATTATTAGGTCAGGTCAATGATTGCAAAGCCTCACAAGTAACTTACTGATAAAATGGAAAAAATAATTAACCTAACTTTTCTCCCTGTGGCTTCAAAACCAGCTAATATTTTACGTAGCTGGATTCCCTAAACTTAGGGGTTTGGAACCTATTCATGTGTCTTTAAATTAGAGGAGATTATGTAACAGTATCCTAGTACGGTTTTGGATTTCCAAGTTCATACTGCACAAGGACTATGCCCCATAGTGTGCTGAGCACTTCACAGTGTATTAACTCTGACCTCTTTGCTGGTGAAAATGTGGAATTATACCAAGTCTCTTTTACTGCATTTTGATGGTGAACCATGTCTCTAACAGTTTTCAGTCAGTTCTGATTCACCTTCAAGCAGTCTAATTTGGGCCACATTTCCTTAGATTTATGAAAATATTGTAGAAAGTTGGCATCAGAGCTTTGCAAAGATGTATGGTTTCTACCTCTTCTCCCTTAGCTAGAAGGGCCCCTCTTGAAGCAAGGAATTGCACTGCTTTGCCACAATTTGTGACTGGTGTACCCATGCAGGTATGCTTCATCTGCCTGGAGCTGAGAAGTGGGCCTGCTCTTTGCTCATTTTTATAAAAAATTTCTATCAATTATTTATGGAAAGTTTGGATTTTTATTTGCAAAGAAAGGACTCTGATTGGGGCTATTGAACTTTCCCAATACTCATATAAAATGAAAAATTGTAACCTAATGCACCTAGTTAAGGAGAGAAAAAATCATGATAAGAGAACCTAGAATTTCTAGAAGTTCTGTGCTTGGCTTTTCAGCTCCAGTAGGTATTCAGTTATGCATTTTAAAATGAAACTGGCATTAGACATTCTCCTTTAAAAGATACTCCAAAGCACAAAAAGTGGGGATTTACAATGTAATGCCCCTTCTGTGATTTTTTTGTTGTTTGTCTCAAGAAAATTAGAAGAATATCAGGACAAAAGTATGTTCTCTTGTCCAAGTTCCTTACAGGTTGCCTAATAGAAATAACTGCAGGTTACACCAAGGATAAGTGTTATTTTCTCTGAACAGGGTATTATCCCAGACTTTCCTACTTACATGTGGACAGGGCAACCTAGATGAGATGCAGTTACATTAGTAAAAACATTAACAAATCCAGCCAAAATGGGACTGATTACTTGTGCATACCAGACCAGGTCTATTTTATCAACTGAGCTTACAGAGAAGAACATGAAAGTTGAATCTTCTGTTAGCATTCACATCCAGATCTTTACTATAAGGTAGCTTAGTACAGAGCTGAGAAAGACTACCTTAAAGTGAGTAAAGATTGCTAGAAAATAATAAGTTAATTGTCTCTGTTCTGTGCAGTTCTGCGAAACTAATTTAATTTTTTTTTACTCAGTTTTAGGGCCAATGCTCTTTAATGGCTAGAGCACATTGAAAGCTCTCCCCAGCCTCACTTCATGAACCAGTGTTTGGTTAGTGTACATCTCCAAGATATGGAGAGGCCACCTCCAGCTCTGACAGGTAAGGCAGACCTGGTTTCAGGAAGCATCCTTGCTCATTCTGCTGCGTTCAGCCCCTGCCCGCAAACACTGTGTCCCACCAGCAGACAACCCCTGGATGAGGTAGGGTAAGAGGTTCTTTGACCTGGGCCACACAACAAGTGAATTGCAGCCTGACTCTCCTGGCTCAGGGAACACTGCCCTGTCTGCTGTGCCACTGCCAGACACCTTCCAGCTGCCTCAGGCACCTTGTGTGACTCAGAAGGACAGAGACAGGAAAGACTTTCAGAGAGCCCTGGGGCAACCTTTCTCCAGCTGCAGATGATGCTTACAATGATTTCCTTTTGAGCCTAAGTGAACTATTCACCCTGCTAGATGTAAATAAACAGGATGGATGGTTTTTACACTAGGAAGCATTGGGATTTCAGTTGGGAAGCTGTTAATTTAAGAAAGGCAAGTAGGCAGGTCCAGACACAGAAAATCACTTTAGTTGTTTGTTGTTTATCCAATAAAATAATTTTCCCTGTGGTAGCTTTAATATATTTGAGCAAAGACATAGGAAAAAAAATTATACTGCTACCCTAGGGATAGCTGGTGAAAGAACCAAATGTAAGAAAGCACACTCTTCCCTGCAGCCCAATTGTAGCAGTCCTTCCTGGGAGGGGGCCAGAAACCATGTGCCTGAATATAACTGTGATTATATTGGATTTTGAATAAAACACTATCAAAAGCTGTAGAAAAGAAAGAATTGTTTTTTCCCTCCACAGCTGAAGGTGTTAAAAAACTAGTTTATTCAAAATCAGGGTTAGTTTCTGCTCTATTTCATTATTCTGCACAAATTTAGTATTAATGATGCTTCAATTAGTAATGTAAACAGTTTTAAAGCATCTTCTTCCTATGTATTTTAAATATAATTATGAAAAAAGGTGCAAGAAAGAAGCCAGAGTTTGTGACAAGCAAGTGTTTTGACATTAAGCAGGCAGTTGAGGGCCAAATAATGTAAAACATTGATGCAGGTATTTATACAGTTCGGCATATTTGTACATCAGTAGTCATTTGGGCTGTGAAATTTATGAGACTCGTAAGACCTATATCCTGCAATTCAGGCACCCTATTTATTTTTTGTCCTCTATGACATTGACTCTTGGGGATGAAATGGTGTGTGTTGCCCTGTGAAGAGAGGACAACCTCTTGACTGAGCTCAGAGCTAGTTGGGGAGACACAGATGCAAATACCAGTTTGCAAATTTCCCTCACACAGCCTCAACACATTGGCTGGGGAGTAGGAAGAGTCTGCGAAGGGATCTGGACAGGCTGGATTGATGAGCCAAAAACAACTGTATGAGGTTCAGCGAGGCTGAGTGTCAGGTTCTGCCCTTGGGTCCCAACAACCCAACACAGCACTACAGGCTGGGGCAGAGTGCCTGGAAAGCTGCCTGGTGGAAAAGGACCTGGGGGTGCTGATTGGCAGCAGCTGGACGTGAGCCAGCAGTGCCCAGGTGGCCAAAAAGGCCAATGGCATCCTGGTCTGTGTCAGCAGTAGTGTGGCCCCAGGACCAGGACAGTGTTTCCTAGTACTTGGCACTGGTGAGGCCTCTTGTCGAGTATTGTTTCCATTTCTGGACCCCTCAATTCAAGAAGGAAATTGAGGTGCTGGATTGAGTCCAGAGAAGGGCAACAGAGGTGGTGAAGGCTCTGGAGTGCATGTCCTATGACAACTCCCTGAAAGGAAGGTGCAGCCAGGTGGTGGTCAGTCTCTGTTGCCAGGCAGCCAGCAACAGGGCAAGAGGACACAGTCTTAAGCTATGACAGGGGAGGTTTAGGTTGTACACTGGGAGGAATTTCTTCACAGAAACAGTGCTTAGATATTGGAATGGGCTGCCCAGGGAAGTGGTGAAGTCACTGTCCCTGGAAGTGTTTGAGGAAAGACTAGACGTGGCACTCACTACCCTGGTCTAGTTGACGTGGTGGTGTTCAGTCATGGGTTATACTTGATGATATCAGAGGTCTTTTCCAACCTAATTGGTTCTGTGATTTGGTGAGGTCAGGAAGCTGTGCAGAAGCAGCCTCAAGTCGACATCATGGGCCCATGTAGGGCTGAGACTTCATTGTAGCCATCACAGCAGCTGGTGAGGGAACAGGAATCACCAGAAACACCTGGCAATGCCTCAAGAGTGTCTGGCAGTTTAGGTGCTGATGTTCCTGTATGCTTTATAGCTTGTGTTAAGTACAGTCTCCTAGGATGTAGAAAAACTTCATGGAGACTGCCATAAGCATTGCCCAAAAAGAATGGCACTCCCTTTTCTCAGACTTGTGGTGATATGAAACTGCATTGCTCTTAGCTTGTTGGATGAAGGTTCTGCAGGCAGTGTGGGTCAGACAGTACTGAAGATGCTGCATGCCATGCAGTCCTTGGTTGTTGTCCACATACCCAAGGGCTCTGTGTTTACTGCATCTGTTTAATATGTCCTCAAGGCCTGGTTGTCCAACAGGACATTCATTCTGAGAATCTACAATTTTTGTATAGTTGTCTAAAACTAACATTAATTGCTTTATGAAGCTAACATTAATAGCTAATTGCTAACATCAAAACTTTGTGAAGCTTCTCCAAAGTCCCCAATTTGGCTTTGCAGTTCTTTGTAATAATTCTGAGGCTTTCTAAGGACAAGTTTAAAAAATACTCTTATTTTGGAAAATCTCAGTTATTCATTGTATCTGGCAATGTTTGTTACTACTAAAACAACTTCATTGCTCACACATAATGTGTCATAAGTCTTGTCTGCTGTCCACCATTTTACAGCCTAGTGAAATAAATCTGCCTCTCAACAGGGCTGTTTAGAGAGACTGTCATCAGGATAATTAGAAAGCAACCCCAGGATCTCCCACAACCTACATACTAACTTAGGACCTCTGAGGCTCTAAGGAATGCACCATGCACGCTCCTCTGGGCAGCTTCCAGCCATCATGCTTTATCACAAGAACCCTCACACTTGGTCTTGATTCCTAATAATGATACCATTAAGAAAATGGCACACAGCCTCTACTCCGTTCTCACTGATGTCAAGGGCTATCAGTGGCACTAGAGAGAGTACACAGCCTTCCTGACATTACCAATAAACAGGGGCAGGCCCTTTCATATCAGGGATCAGATAGTTTAGACATTATATTGCCTAAAATGACTGAGACTGAGACACTTGTGCTATCAATGCAGAGGACTAAACCTCCCAATATCAGCAGCTGGAAGTTATCAACTGAAAGATGAATCATCGCTGTAAAATCTGGCCCAGTCTCTCAGGATTTTGGGCTTGTCAGTCTGCTGATTTTTAAACTGATGATGAGGTTCTCAGATGCCTTGGCAATGGGCAGCCTGCCATACAAGCAACTGAAGCAGCTAAATAAATGGTGAGTCAAAGAGTCTCAATAAAAATGAAGCATACTGGCTTAAATCAAATTTAACATCCAAATACTTCCTGCAAACTGGTGCAATTGAAGCATGACATAGAAACAGGAATGACTTTGTCGGATATGGGATCTATCAGGTTCTGAAGCAATGCAGACTGGACTGCAGGAAGCTAATTAGGTGATGCAGGTAAAAGCTATGTGTGCTTGGAAAGAAGCAAGTCTTCCCCTTTTGAGAAAAGCCTCCATGACCTCTTGTTTAGTACAGGCAATTTTTTCTATAGCAATTTGAAAAAGGGGAGGTCTTGTCCTCAGACAAATACACCAAAATGCCCTACCCAGGTGACAGCTTCCTCAGTGGGGCACAGCAAAAGCTGTATTTGCTTTGCCTCTTACTCTCCTTCTGCCCCGAGAGATGAAAGGGTGATGGCAGCAGCAGCATTATGGCCTCTTCTGCTGTGCTCTTTGTGTTGAGACACAAGCTGAGTGACCTGCACTGAAAGCCACAGTGCAGGGGGGGAAAAATCTATCACCCTTACCAGTGCTGCCAGTTCCTCGGAGAAGCCTCAGTGTGCCAAAGGCTCTGCATCATGAGGAAGTGCCACAGTCCCTTTTTGCTCTTAGATGAGGAAGACCTCTCCTAAAACATACCATAAGAACAAAAATTAGTCTGATTGTCCAAAAAAGTACAGGAACTGCTGTGTTGTGTGAGATGGGAATGGAGCTGGCCCGCGGCATGGGGCAGGTTTGGTAGAGTGAAGTGCAGAGAGGGAGGCAGCAGGAGCTGGTTGCACAGGTTGGATGGTGTAGCACTGGTGAAGGATGTGAGAGCACCAGCTCCTCATGTGGGTTCCCTCAAGAGGCCACTGTGCAGCAGCTGTGTCCTCTTACTTGATGCAAAGAGAGCCAAGTGTATTGGGCTTGTGAGAAATGGGACAAGGAGGCCTGCTGGCAGCATGTATGGTGGGGTAAGGAAGACTGAGAGACCTCATTATATGCAGGTAGCTTTGATCAGGATGATGGGGGGTTCAGACTCTATCCACTGTTTAAATATAGAGTAATTACAGAGTGTCCCCAGGGATATAATCGCTGTTGCATTGATCCAAACCACTGGGCCTGTCTGGGCAATTGTTTCCTGGAATACCAATAATACTGGATGTTCTTTAAGCAGAAGTGTTCAATTTTTTTTTTTCTAACGAATACACAATCAGTCACCAGGTCTCATTTTATAATCTTTAGAATCCTCTTCTTAGTTCTCTATTTGGGCATATTTGTGACTGAGTACAGATTTTATTGTGACTGACAGTTAATCTTCTATTGTAAAAATAAGTGTTGCCCAATAAGATGTCTCTAATCAAGCCAATATTCTTGGAACTGACATCTTACTCATGGTAGCCAAAACATTTTTATCCCATTAATTCTCTCTGTACCTCCATATTCCACATGTTCCAAAGGGGGAAGCAGATTTGGGCATGGCCAGCAGCTATGGGTGGCTGTCTGGCCCCTAGCACACACTCCAGCTCCTGCAGAGTGATGGGTTAGTTGGTTACCTGTGCAGGAAAGGAAAACAACTGTTCTCGCTTTCCAACTGCTGTTGCTTTTTGCGGTGGTTTCCTGTACTGAGGGATTCTGGACCCACCAGCACCAGAGCAACATTCAGAAGCTAAAATTCCAGCCATCTCTGCAAGAGTGAGCCATGTGCAGTAAACTAATTCAAACACAGAAATGGCAACACTAAATACCCAGATATATCACAGCATTTCAGTATCTTAAGATCACAGTTAATATTTCCCTTCAGAAATTTAAAGCTTCTATTCTTGTTTGAAAAACAAGAGTAATATCATAATTCAACTACCAATGGATCACCAGACAGTATAATCATAATTAAAGCTTTGCTGACTGACAATGGCCTTTATGCCTCCCTTGAAGTACACGGACTGTTTTTAAAGAACCTACAGCTTGCTATGAAGTGTGAATAGATCTCTAGTGAGGCTTGTGGTATTACAGGTATAAATGTAGATGAGTGTTCATCTTACCACTGTACAATGAATAAATCAGTGTATGTGTTTTAGATATGTGGCTTTTTATGTTTCTCTTTTGCAAGTTGTTTGAGTTCTGTCCCCAGGGTGCAACAGCATGTTACATTTTTAGTGACTATCTGAGTTTAGATAACCACAGAAGATAAACTCCCCTAGTTTGACAGGTTAGCTGATGAATATCCTTCTTTACTGAGCAGCTGGAAGAGACTGAAGGAAGTATGCCTGTGATCAGACCCACTGTCATGATCGGTCTGTAATTGTTAATAGCAGATCCATAGACCACACAATTAAACTTTAACCCTGGAGTGACCAACATATGCACACAACTGCATTTTTATTAAATTAGCCAGAGTACAGAATAAGGAGTGTGTATCAGCTTCATGACCGTGTGGGGGTTAAAGTATAAGGTTGGTAAGTATGTCAGTGCAAACGTTTTGAAGGAACTTCAGCTATTTGAGAGGATTGTTACCAGATTAGTAATTTGCTTCGTGCTCGATTCTGCATTATGAAACAATAGATCTAGCTCTAGAGGGCCTCAAGACATGGTCAGTCAAAGCATGAGCTGTCTCAGGAGACAGCTTGACAAGATCACTCGGACTGGAACAACAGCTTGCTGCCAGGAGACGGGAGGGCTCTTATCCACACTCCAAGCACTGGGGGAAAATAATCTATTCACTTAAAGCAGCAGGAATCTCTCCAGGACCTCACCAGAAGACCCTGTGGGAGCCAGAGCCATGGTGAAGGAGGGCGCAGGGGGAAGGTGCAAACCCCCACCTTCCAGCACACCTGCCCACTCAACCACCCCAATGCACCTAAGCTTGGGAAATTGGTAGAATAGGTGTCAGACTGAGCTGGGAAATCTGTGGCTTGAAGCAGAACTCTACTGCTTTTCTGTGTGTGATTCGTACTTCTTGCAATGTGGATATGGACTTATGAAGCGTGGACTTTGCTTGGATAATGCTGGTTCCAAGCAGGGATTTGGAAAGGTAACAGAAGTTCTCTGTAATTTACTATCCCCACCTCTATAAAAGTTTGCAGTAGCTCGCTTATGTATTGAGATGTACAAAAGGAAAGCTCCAATGGTAAACAGCATTTATGTGCTGCAGTCGTGCATTAAGGGCTTTCAATCTATGTTTATAGACCTGAAAGCAATTACAAGTTGTCTTCCCAAATCAGTGTATTTGTTGAAAGAGTATATTAACTTCTACTCCATTCCAGTGTGTTCTTGTGCTTTACCCTGACAATTTGAAGACTTTGAGATTCTTAAGACTAATAAATAAAGCCCTGGAGAGAGTAGGAAATGCAGCCTCTTCTGGAAGAAACCCTCTTAATAAAAAGTGCATGACTCAACAGCAGAGTCCATTTCACTCAGGAATCAATGTGCTTAGTTGTTGAAGCATGGGATGCAGAAACTCGTCTCATAGCAACTGTTACTTTAATGTTATCAGTTTGGGTAGTCCCAGGACAAAACCAAAAGCCCTCCAGAAGGGGCTGTTTTGATCTGCATGACCTCCAGCTCACTAAACTGTTGCCTGTAACCAAACAGAAGTCAGAGCACTTTGCTGCCAACCAGTTGATCTCAAATACATCTATCTGACTCTGTTGGCAGTGGCACTGTGCCAGGGCTCCTCCCTTTATAATAATGTGGATGCTTTGATTCTTCTAACTAGGGGAGTTAAGTAAGACCAGTGAAGTCAATCCTGCAGAAGGTTCACAGTGGAGTCCAAACGATAAGACTTTTTTTCCCCTAAATTTGCAGCTGTTACATGATTTTGTTGAAAGTTTTACAAAATTAGAATCTCAGCAAGCTGTGGGAGCATATGGTGTCCTTGCAGGATCTGGCTGAGGATATAGTATGTTAATTGTGTATTTTCTGAATTTTGCTGTGATCTTTTAAGCACAAGTGCACCTCATGGAGGAAAAGCTCTCATACAAAGCCCACTGTGATCCTTGGAGGTGACAGAACTTCACAAGAACGGTCAAGCTGAGATCCCAAGGGATGAAATCACCGACTGACCTAGGTCTTTATACAGATTAAATGTTTAAATAGGTCTTCATGCCATTTAGTGTTCTGCTTTTATACCCATGGTAAATCATACCATTCATAAATAAGCAAAGGGAAAAAAAGTGCTGTTTCCTTTCTTTACAGAACATTTACCCATGATCTGAAGAACTGGAGTCATCAAGTACAAGTTGATCACTATAATGCTATACTGATACAGCACCTTCTATCAAGGCTGAATGAGGAGTTCCCTGGGGAAAAAAAAGATAGGACTTTGTATTAATGACAGAAATAAATCCCCCAAACCAGACAGCTTACCAGGAAATTTGCTAGGGTATGAACATTCATCTTCCCACCCCACTTGCCGAGCCTGCAAGGCTGTTTAACCGCTGCTGTTGAGGAACCAGCTCCCCAGTGCTCTGTTGAACTGGGATCAAAATGACATTTAAATTCAAAATTCTTTATTTTTCTGTTGGTTATTGAAGGGGTTGAGCCTCAAGTGATAGATGCAACACAGGGATGAGAACCTGATCTATAATTAGACCTTCAGAGAATTCTTTACTGTAAAACTAATTGACCAGTTTCCCATCCTGGAGAGAAGTGGAGAAATTGAAGATTCTCAATTCAGAAAGTAATTTGATTAATTTAATAGTCATGTAAAACCAAAGATTCCTTAAGTAATAAGGAATTGAACAGAGACCCATAATTATAGCAAAAGAGAGGGTAAAAAACTGACTGGCATTTAC
The DNA here is from genome assembly GCA_013396875.1 of Vireo altiloquus. NCBI lineage: Eukaryota > Metazoa > Chordata > Aves > Passeriformes > Vireonidae > Vireo > Vireo altiloquus. Next base: position 338,502 of record VZRF01001259.1, on the reverse strand, counting down.
ATTGTCATCTATTGTTGCAAAATTTGCATGAATGGTACGATGAAAGTAGGCACTGAGGAAAGAGTGATTGCAGTTACAAAGCCAAATGGCATTCCTCCAAAAAATTGTCCAGTCATGTGGCTTGATTCTATATATCTATATATCCAACTCTGGAGGATGACTGGGTGTTAATATCTATTTTGCATTTAGTTTGGGATGTTTCCTGCCCTCTACCATCACTACTGATCTGCCTGGGTACATGGTTCTAAAATGAGGCCACAATTGTTAATTGGGGTATGAATGGAACCTTGATCAAGGGAGATAGCAGCATATCCATAACCCTCACACCATGAACACTAGAATTTTGTGTAACTTTTATGAAAGCTCTCCGAGGGAATTTATGTAAATATCAATCCCGTGGTTTACAATGCATAAAATAACCACAGCTGTGTGATTAGGTTCACAGCATCTATAGCCTTTATTCTCTTTCCCATGGGGCTGCTAGAAACTTAGATATGTGTCTCTCTCTCCTCATTCTGCTGTAGGAATATTTTGTGTTGCAGAAGTCACACATTCAGCTCCATTAAACATAATGGCATCAGATTGACATGAATGCTCTTTTTATCTGTGTGAGTGCTTTGGCCTTGGAGCAGGGAAATCCTCTCTTTAAAAGCCTCCATTCTCCACTTTGTGCCAATGAATGGCACCATCAGGTACCAATGGCAATGTTGCTGCACTCTGGGGAAGTGGTTGTGTCCTGCTGATAGCAGTTTTGCTGTTGTCCACACCTCAGCTCTGCACCAGTATGTAAAATTTCCTTCAGTATTTAAGAAGGATATCTGTAAACTTGGCAAAATTATACACATCAGAACTGTCTTTCTAGATCAGTCACCTATTCTTCAAGTTGGTTTTTCCTGTAAAAACAAAGCAATCAAAATCAACACCATGGCATGTTGTGAGAATTAACAGATCTTGCAGAGCAGCTGGGGACTTGGAGTGCAGGATGTTCGCAGCATGGCTGTCACAGTTTTGTGAGGCAGTTCAGTCCTTGCTAGATGTTTCAAATCCAAATGCTTTCCCCAGCTGGCATCCTGAGCAGTGGTGGCACATAGACTTGAGAGGATTTACTTGTGCTAATTGCTCAGAGTGATTTCTAGAGGTATGAAAAAGATGTAAGGTCATTCACTGTACTTAACACTAAACCATTCACACCTCCCATGGACAGGCAGATGCACTGACATCTTGTTCTTCAAAATCCTGTGAGCTACTCTCCTGTGGCAGGCTCCTTCCTTCATGCCTCACTCCACACTGAAGGTTTGGAGGTTGCTGCTATGGGAATGAGCAGCTTGCATCTCTAGCTCCAAGGACCTCCAGGACAGTAGCAGCAGCTGCTACAGATTTAGGGGTCAACAAAACTTAAAAGCCCTTGTATTACCACAGTTATTCTTTCCATCATAATGAGAAGAAGACAACCAGATGCTGCAGGGAGCTTGGTGACTGCCCTGACCCCAGCTATGGCAAAAAGTGTATTCCCTGGGAAGCTCAGGCTGATCTCTGCAGGACCAATGTATGTAAGGCAGTGGCTAGAAGATAGAGGCCATGGAATGCACAATCCTAACCTTGACTCCACAGCCTGAGCAACAGATGTATTACTGAAATGTCTTTGTAGGGCTGATAAGAGAAAAATTTGGCAAGGCTTTTGTAGTAGCAAAGAAATATTGCTGAAGTCTGCACTGTGTGTGCACCTCAGCTCTAACCAATGATCGCTAAACTTAGGGCGCATGAACAGAGGATATTAACCAATTATACTTTATGCTATAGCATGTGAACAATGTAACAAGCTATAAATATGTACGAGGAGTGACAATAAAGAGCAAGATGCATAACTCATATTGAGTCGTTCTCTTGACTCTGGCTGGATTTCCTACAAATGTATAAAGCAGGAAGGCAGCTGAAAGATTGGGAATGTCGGCACTGCCCTTGTTATACTCCATTGTTGTCTTGCAGTTTCCTCTGGGTGAGTGTTTCTACACACACTCCTGTTCACAGCAGTGTCTCTGCCCTCCACACACAGAGCACATCCTTCTAGCACAGCCCCTGCTGAAAGACCAGCCTCCACTGCCTGGGAAACAGGTGCTCCTGTTGGTTTGCTTGTAGTGCTGGGGTACATGGGGGCTGATACTCTTCTGGGCAACATTTGGTCCTTCTACAGACCAGTTTTCTATTGACAGACTTCAGATTCTTTCTGTGCTGGGACCTAGACATGCTTCATGAACTCCAGATGAATCAATAAGAATTCTGCATTGTTAAGTGGAACAATGGGCTTCAGAGCATCTTTGACATTCACTTTAATTTTAATTTGCCTTTTTTGAAAAAGGACCACTGTAGTTTCCATTTGATCTTTTGAGCAAATTTAGAGCAGAGTAGCATGTGACCACATACTGGGAGTTTAGGCTTGGTAAAATATTATAAATTGGCAGGACAGTAATTAGCAACATAGCTCTGTTCTCTCATTTGCCAACATGGTTTCTGACTTTGTGTGAAAAACCAAATCAAGTGTAAGTAAACAATCTGGAATTTGCAATCAGAAATTCTTCATTACAAAGCTGTTTGACAGCTTTGAAACATAGGCAGAAAGATGGCAGCACAGTAACAAAACCATCTAATTTAGAGGCAGAGAAAACTCATTGAAATCCCCTGTTGCCAAGTGACAAAAGAAGGAATCTGTAGAGGAAAACTCAAACTGAAGGGGAGATGAGCTGCCATCAGTTTCTAGATCAGATTGGCATGTTGATCCATTAGAGCCAGTGCTGCAGGGACTGTGATGACTCTCTCTATATCTCCTGTGCCTTTTTGCTGTGGCATGTTACAGTCTTGTGGACTTTTGGTAGTGGGTACAAAAGAGGTTATATTTATCACAGGAAATGGGGAAATATTTCCAGGCCAGAGCTATAGCACAGAGGGGATGTTTAGAGAATTCTGTTGTGTGGCTGTCTGGGGTCATAGGGACTGACCCAAACAGTCCCTTCCAGCTTTTTGAAGTTGTTGAATGTTGTGTGCTTGTTAGCTCTTTCATTCTGATGCACAAGGTATAGTTTTGCTTGACTCTAGAACTAAAACTCTTGGGGACAGAGACAGCTGAGTGCCTGACTCAGGACAGATGAGCACTGGAGCTGCCAACCCAGTAGACAGGAGCATGGCCCTGCTCTGGGCCAGCAACTTAAGGGAGCACATTTCACTCACCAGTGCCAGCAAGGGAAAGGATTACATGGTAAAAATGGGTCACCAGTGTTTGCATGCACCTGGACTCCCAGCTGCAGGGAAGTGTGTAGGCAATCCAGGCAAGTAAATTAATGAGCTTTGCTTAACAAACTGCCCCAAGGGAATTCCTGAAGCAATTTACTTGTTAGATATATAGCAGTAAACATGTAAAAATTTAGACTAGCTCTTTATAAGGCATAAAATAACAAGGTATTTGTAGCAAAGAGGAAATATGACTTGGTAATTAGATAGGAAATTAATAACTGAGCAAAAGGCAGAGTTCGGATGAACTGAAATGTTCTTTCAGGAGGATTTTTCTATTAAGGCTAATTGTAACAGTAGCTGCTCAATGACATAATCTTCAAGCAGCGTGAAATGCTTCTGGTGTCATGCACTTAAGCTTAACTGAAATAATTTACAGGCCTCTAATAGAACTCCAATTTTTAGTGAGGAAACTTCTGGTATTTGAATTATTGCTGTTTGAGTGTTGCATTCATGCTTGGAGAGGTGGAGGTTAATTTTCAATTGTCTGTATTGACAAAGGACTTGAGAACAACTGCTACACCAGAGATAACATGGAGGTGGCCAAAAGGTCACCAAACAGCTCACGTGCTCTCAAGAGGTATTGTGTATTTTATGTTCTCACAGTGAATTGCTACAATAATCCGTTGCTACAAGCCACACGAGAGGAAATTTTTATCTCTTCTTTTTCTCAACAGTGCACCCATTCAAAATTAAATCAATATGTCAAGTGGTCCAACTGTATATATGTCTATCATTGAATAGCATGTGCAGGGACCTTCCTGACACACTGTAGGTGGTACTGTGTATGTTTCCATTCCTCCTTATTACTTGTCTGTTCTGGAGAGCTGGGAGCACCAGAGTGACAGTCCATGATTTTCCTTCTGGGCTGGTCGCTACAAGTTTCTAGGTGGCTACTGAGCCTGGATGCTTTCAGCACCTGGTTATTCCTCTGCAGCTGTTTTGGGAAGTGAGTCGTCTAATCCCAGTTCATCTGGGACTGATGCTCCTACTTCATGATATTTTACAGCTGGGATGCCTGGCCACCACCTGAGCTGAGGGGAAAGGATTAAGAGAAATAGGGTCACGAAAACTAAACTTCTGTCTGTTTGGAATTATATCCTTAGGTCACACAAGTAGGGATGAAATCCAGGCTGTCTTTTGCAGGTATGGAAATCTTCAGTCGCAGGGTTGTCAGTGAGTATGTTGAGCCATGTTGCATGGAGAATGGAAAGAAGAAGGAAAAAAAGAAGACCTCCTGGTCCTTTCTGCATGATGCTGTCTTTCAGCTGCCAGCAGTGAATGCAGGAGCTCTCCAGTAGCCCTGAGTTGCTGGGAAGCCTGGCTAGGCTGGCTCTACAGAACATGAAGTGTTGTCAGGCTATCTTGGCCCAGAACTGAAACTGCATCTCATTTACCATGGAAAAAATTGAATTGTTTACAAACTCAGGACATTAAAGCACATAAATGGTTAAGGGTTCCCACAGCAGTTTTTGCTTCCTCCAAGGAGTTTGAGAACATGGAGTCATCACATCCCTGCTGGTTTTGTGTTAATTGAATGTCAGACCTCTGCCTGCCCAGTGCTCCTTTTTATTTGGAGCGTATGTAAACAGTGACTTTCCAGTGTTCCTACCACAAGCTAGTGATGAAAATTAAAAGATGTTCCCATTTTCTTCTGTTCACTGTTACAAATCTGCTCCAGACTCTTACTTTCCTCTTACAGAAATACTTTCTCTGGCTATAGGTCACAGCAATCAGCTGAAATCCCTCTGTACTTCAGCCAGCAGCCAGGCAGCACAGCCATATAAAGCTCTGCTCCCCTGCCTCTCTTTTCATTGCTTCACTTGTTGTTTCCCTTTGTCTAACCAACAAGTTCTTACAGTTCCATCACTGCCTTGCAAGGTCTGTGCTCCTGGAGTGATCATCCATAATCATGGGATTTGTCAACACCATGCTTTTATTGATGTATTGAGCATGTTGAACACTTTCCTTGGAACTCCCAGTCCCTGTGTCAGTGTCATCAAGGAGAGTCTCAGCTTTCTTTTCTTAAAAAAGTTCTCTGTCATGGTTTTTATAAAGAAAAGCTGGAACACAAGGTCCTGATGCGCTCTGTAATGTCATAAAGTTCTGGGCAGAGGAACAATTACAATGTATTTCTAAAGATCATGGGAAATATTGCAATTCTCATTTCAGTGTTTACAGCATGGCTTTGGGATTTGGAGTTGGAAGTGCTGTGAATGTTACACACGAGCCCTGTGGTGAGCAGTTTTTAGCATGGGGTGGGATTATCTGAAGCTCCCACAGAACAGTTACCAGGAGGAGGCAGCAGAAAAGACTGAGAAAAGCTTCTTACAATGGATTTAGCATCCTTGAGGGGTAGAGTGGACTCTGCAAACTGGCAGGAACAGGAGGTATCCAGTGCCGTGAACATGCAGACTCAAGCGAATGGTGCTGGCTGCCTCCCTGGGGGTTGCACTGCCTTCAAACAAAACCTTTGCCTGCTTGGTGTGGAAATAGGTGATTTCTGACTCTGCAATTCAAACCTGGCTGCTGCCCTGAATAGCCTGTGAACAGCCCATGCACCAGCATCCCACTGCTTGTCCAGAACCTACACTGCTTCAGATTCAGATGAGACACCTCACCTAGCAGTGATCCAGCCCTGCTGCCTTTGCTGCCATGTTTGGGTTGCTCATCAAACCAGGCACCCATTCCACACACAGACAGTGGTCAACAGAACAAACTGATGGGAACATCAGACATTGACCTATTCAGAGGAAGACAGTGAAACAAACTGCTATTTCAGGATGTCTTGTGGCCTTTTCATTGGACAACCTTAATAAAAACTGCTTATGTTGCACAGGAAATCTGGTTAGTCTCCATGAAAGAACCTCTCAATTGTTAATCTCATTTCTGCCAGAGACTAAAATTTGGCTGCCATGATCATTGTCAGCCTGTTGATCTAATATTCGTAATCATATCCGTAATTACACAGCCAATCACTTTTTAACGGGCAGTAGGACCTCTGAAAAATGCATCTGGTTGGGCTAGCAAATCCACCTCTAGAGATTCCAGCTTTGCCTTGCTTATGATATTGAACAATCTGAAAGCTTTCAGTGAAGTCCACACAAGCCATGATTGACATTGTTCCCTTTCACTGTACAAATGCATCATTTGTGTACCATTTGTTTTGATGCCATTAGTCCTGTTGGACTATAGCCAATAACCCAGTCATGAGGTGAAAGACAGATTAGCTGCTCCAAATATCTTGGGGAGACACAGACTGAAGTTAGTTAATAAGAAGAGAGATAGTCTTCTTACAAGGCAGTGAGTTAGATATTTCCTCATATCTTATGGACAGGATTCTAATTTCCTTATATCTTAAAGACAGCATATTCATAACTTGGAATCTAGCATAAGTGAGAATACCATGACTATACACGCTACAGATTTTTCTGGCTGAAGAACAGATATTTAATATTAAGACATTTACCTAAATATCATAATTACGTACCATGCCTGCTTCTCATCTGCCTTGGTGTGATTTATACTTGTCACAGTTGAGTTTAGTAATGGTGAAAACAGTGGCATAAACTTCAGATTAAAGAAGTAGTTTATTAAGAAAATCTTTCCCTTTATATACCCAGGGTTGCTAGATCAGGGCACAATCATTGATTTTTGGGTGAACACTTCTTTAGAATCATTGGTTAGTTACAGAATAACAAGTTAAAATAACAAGATGTAAAAACCACCACTTGCTCTCTGAGAAAGCAGCTTCTCACAGACAGGGCCAAGAACTGGAAAATTTCTCTCTGATCAAACTTGTCAACATCCACACATACTAGCCCAGGACAGTTTTTAGTTACTATAAAGGTCGTAAATTTAGATTCTTAAATGGCTAGATGTCAAATTGGGCATCGGAAATCCACCAAAATCCTCTGGAATCACATGATTGTGAGTTCCTTCTTGTCACCTCTTGGAAATCATGACCTTGACTTGGCTCTGGGAAATGCCTAGAAAAAGAACCTTCAAAACAAGATTCACAGTGTTGGGCTGTGTTTAAGACATGCCGTGTACTGTCTGCTCTAGAAGTGTGGCATCTTTGACACCAGGACCAAGAAAAGAGTTTTCACTTCTCCTGAACACAGCTGATTCCTGCGACTTACCAGCTTTCTGAGAACACACCATTGCTGTCTAGGTTTCAGAGGAGTGCCCTACTTTTCTTGTGAAATCACTTTGTAGATAATTGCCGTGGTTTGACACTGGCCCAACATCAGGCACACATGAGAGCTGCTCACTCACCCTCCCCTGCCACAGCTGGGCAGAGGAGAGAAAAGGGAAAAAAAATTAATGAATGCTTCATGAGTGAGATAAGGACTGGGAGAAACACTTCAAGGGTGAAACAGGCTCAGCGTAAGTTGCGAAGTGAATTTATTACTAACAGAATCGGAGGGGGATAATGAGAAGTAAAATAAGCCCTTAGAACACCTTTTCCCCCTAGGCCCTCCTTCGTTCCCATCGACAGCACAGGGAGACAGGGCACAGGGGTTTGGTCAGTCCATCACCGAGATTCTCTTCTGCTGCTCCGGGAGAGGAGTCTGTGAGCCCCACCCCTGTGAGGCCGTGGGGTCCCTCCCACGGGAGACAGTTCTCCATGAACTTCCCCAGCGTGGGTCCACTCTCACGAGCAGCAGCCACACCGCACCTGCTGCAGCACACAGCCCTCCCAAAACTGCTGCAACGTGGCTCTCTCTTTCCACGGGGTGCAGTCCTCCAAGGACAGAGTGCTCCAGCCTGGCAGGAGGGGCCCTCTCTCTCCACCGAGTCTCCCACTGGAACACAGCCTCCTCCAGGTACCCACCTGCTCCAGCACAGGCACCTCCCCATGGGCTGCGGGTGGATCTCTGCACCCCACGTGGGTCCCTGTGGGCTGCAGGGGAACAACCTGCTTCACCTTGGTCTTCACCACAGCCTGCAGGGGAACCTCAGCTCCTGCACCTGGAGCACCTCCTCCCCTTCCTTCTGCACTGATCTTGGTGTCACCATGTTGTTTTCCCACACATGTTCTCACTTCTTCCTCTTCTCTGACTAGAATCCAAAATCTTGTGACTTTGGTTTGATTTTCTTCTTAAATATGTCATCACAGAGGTGTTACCAACCTCTCTCATTGGCCCAGTTTTGGCCAGCAGTATGTCCATCTTCAGAGCCATCAGCCATTGGTTCTGCTGGACATGGTGGGAAGCTTCCAGCAGCTTCCTCACAGGAGCCATCTGTGTGGCCCCCCTGCTACCCAAAATTAGGCTGTGCCAAACCAATACAACAAAATGGTTCTCATTTACCCAAGCCCTGGCATGGGGATTTCACCTTTGTTGCGATACTCACTTTCAAAGCCTCAGTTGTTTCTCCAGAGGAATGGTGCTTGTGTTAAGCAAAAAAGACAAATAGTGTCTCATTATCAAGAAGATGGAAAAAGAAAAAAAAATAATGTTATCTGTTATTCATATTGTAGAGAAGGAAACTATTTCATGAGCTTACAAAGTCCCACATTCAGAGCAGAGAGGAGGTGGACTAACAGTAGAAGTCAAAATAATAGGAGAGGGCTCTTGGCTGCCTTCCAGGGAAACAGTGAGTGTTTCCACTGAATTGCAGTAACATCAACTTGGAAACTGCTTCCAATTTACCAAGTATTAACTATGCTCTAGTCTGAATAGCCAAAAGCCTGGATTAATTGGTAAAATACCCTGAAGTCATTGTGAATACTCTGAAACTTCAACGGTTAAGCAGAAGACAGAAGAATGAAGTATCAAAAGGTTGACATTGCTGCTAGGAACCCATAGAAAATTTGGTAGGTTCCACCTGATTGCTTTCTATAACCTTTTCTGTAACCCTGCCCACAGCTGCCATCAAGACTCTGCAGAGCTGCTGCATGGCCAGGGCCACCTCCACCAGCAGGCCAGCTGTGAGACAGGAGGATGGAGGGGGAGTGCCTTGAGGGTGCTTATGAGCTTTGTGTAAAAGAATATAACACTACCCCTTGAATGCCCCACCTTTGACACTCTTCCTTGGTGCACTTTTGGCATCACATAAGAACCTAAAGTGATTTTTGGAGTCAGTTGGAGCTGAGGGACCACACGAACCAGCAACACGAGGAGAGATTTGCATGCTCAGAGGGCACTTCCTAAGAAAACTCCACAGTCGTTATGTAAATAGCTGCACTCCCGAGCTGTTTTCAGGGAGTTTACAGAGCCACAGGCAATACAGTTGCCCAGAATAACAATGCAGGACAAACAAATGGTTTCCAACAGCCACCTAAATGCAGAAGAGGGGGAGAACTCTGTGACTGTATAATGTAAAAGGCAGTGTTCCCAGCTGTTGGAGGCAGAACTGAATTTATTTTATTGCAACAGTGTTATATTCAGTCTCAATTAAATGCACTCAAGAGATCCATCTTCAAGTGTTATTCATACTGTTTGACCAATTCTTCATTTACAAAAAGAGCATCTTGAGATAAAAAGACCACAAAATGAGTAATTCCTTTTAACAAAAACATTCCCAAGAAAGCAGGTTTCAGCAGAAGGAAATGATGTGCCACATACTACTAGGAAGCAGACAGTCTAAACACTTCACACTATAACTATTGAATCATATAATGTTTTGGATTGGAAGTGATCTTAAAGATCATCTAGTTCCAATGCCCCTGCTGTGGGGCAGGGATGCCATTCACTAGATCAGGTTGCTCAGGGCCTCATCCAACCTGGCCTTGAACAGAATATGAAGTATATTATCCTGATAGATACAACATTTGAGTAATATGAAGGAAACTGATACAGAGAGCTGTATTTACAGCAGGGAATACAGACAATTTCATCAACTATAAACCCATCTCTGAAAACCTTTGCCAAGGCTGACTTTATGTGAGACTTGGGGGGAAAGAAATCTGTATCAGGGAGGGACAAAGTTTTTTTAACAAATATGTTCGTAGAAGATAAAATACAGCTTCAGAGCCACAGCACCCACATGGCTCCTATGCTTTTCCAGACAAGACTGGCATCTCTGAATACTCCTGAATTCATCACTCTGCCAATTATTAGAAAAGCCCAATATGAGGCAATACCCAAAGCAAACAAGAATTCATGCATTTCTCATTTCTCCACATGCCAGTACCACATGCATTGGACTGAATTCAGGGCCTTCTTCAGATGTTTTGGATAGACAAGATTTCTGCATAGGCTCACAGTACATGCTAACATTTCCACAATGGGGCTGTGGTTCTTGTTTTCAAAGTTATCTTTCAATAAGAATATCTTTTCTGTGAAAGAGCAAATGAGAACTAAAAAAACCAGTCCTCAGCAGCTAAAAAAATCATCTGTAGAAACTGCTTCTTGAGGATGACTGACTTGACTAACTCAACAGATTCAATTTGCATTATTAACAATAAACATAATTACACAGATATATCAACCATACCTCCAGATAGTGCTGCAATTACAGGCTGATTGAACAGACCATGAATCCAAAGCCACAGTTACTCAACAGACAATGTGAACATGGTGAGACACTTGTGCAGTATTAGATTACAGTGCTGCAGGAAATTACAGAGGAGCCATTACATTATAGTCAACAGATTAATGCAGAACTAGTATTTCAGGGAGGAGCAATTAAAGCCAACATATCTTCAATTCCAGTGGCAAGGTGGTGAAGCTAGTGGCTCTTAGGTTACCAGGGACCTTGTTTTTCTGATGTCTCAGTCAACTCCCATTCCCCTACACTGATAATAGCTCTCTCTCTTCTTTCCAGCTACTCCTCCCTTTAATATTCCAGTGCATTTAGTCCACTTATGCTTTACATTGTTAGATTCAGCTGTTCTTTCTGTCTGCGTCAGTGGGCTTTGGGATTGTCCCTAAACGCTTTCTGACTTAAACTCTCCTCCAAACTCCTGTCATTAATGAAGGCTTTACTGGTGTATTTGTGCTGATGTGCTCTGCCCTCTGACTTCCCTCTGCCCTGCACTGTGAGGAGAGGACCTGGAGCAGGCATAATGACTTTCCCTGGTTTTGCAAAGCAGGAGCACTTGCAGCATTAGATGAGTAATTATAGCAACTCTGCCCTTTCATGACAGAAAACATAAAGATCATTAGCAGTTAATAAAACAATGGAGCACACAGATTTGGCAAACATTTTTTACTGTCTAGGAATTTCAGACTCACAGCCTAAGTAGTAGTCAGTATAATGTTTAGAAAGCATTTGTGTCTTTAGAAATACTGCTTTCTCTGAAATGGAAGGAAAAGCCTATTTCATGTTTTTCTCTTTCCATAAAAATTATTTCAGTATCTCTTCATCATTTGATTGAGTCCTGCAAAGTGAATCCAACTAATTTATGTGAATGTTGATGTAATTACTGATGAAGTATTCAGTTTGTTAAAACCATCCTCAGCTATTAGAGTATCAGTGGGTTGACTCTGAGGAGCACTGGGTGATGGCATCTTTTCAACATCAGCAACCATTAGTTAGCCAGGTGAAGAACTCTGTATTCCATTTAGATGATAACTCCATATTTCATCACTTATCTTTTTATCTTTGCTCCAAGTGTAGTAAGTTTCTTATCACACAGTCTTTTGTTCTAGCTCTCATAAAGCTACCAAAAACTCTACAGAATTTAGACCAGCTAATATGTTAGAAAAAATCGATTTCTTATTACATTTTCCTGCCATGCAACAAGAAGTCACCATAGCAACATCATTCTTTGCTCACTGCTGAAGTACCACAGGATCTTCTCTTACCAAAATATGAGAACTAATAAGCCACACTACCTAGTATTTTGCTAACCTCTGCACAGAGAGAAATGTAGTTTCTTCTTACACTCATTTTCCATTGGGTTTAGGATTCCACTTTGCTCTTGTTCTGCTTTCAGTCCTTGGAATCCTTTGGGCCAAACTCGGCCATCACTTATGGGAGTGTATTTGCCACCAGGTGGAAGAGGTGCTTCTGATACTTCTCACACTAAGGGAGAAGTAGTTTCACTTCAGCTGTTGGATAGTAAGACAGACAATCTCCTTCAGCTACCAGCCTGCCTGCAAGACTATGAGGCCTAGCCTAGGGGAATTGTGTGTTGCTCTGAGACTTCCAAATGAAATAATATAAAAGCATAGGATATTATAAACATAATTTTAAATAAAATTACTTGGTCTGCAGTATTCTGAAAACATGTATGAAACAATCTTCAAGGTATCAGACTTTGCTACAACATGGAAAAAGATTCCCAAGAATTGCCATCATTTTTTAAAGCATCCATGCACTTCAAATATTTGGAAGTTTGCTTGTCTAGTTCCAAATAGTTCCTGCTCCAAGAAGTCTGCTTTTCAGTGATAATCAGACCACGGCACCAACATATATCAATGGGAGTTGATATGCAGGTGGATCAGTAGCCAGAAACTCAGGTGATCTATCCAAATGAATAGATACTGCAGAAAAATTAAATATATCACTTGTGGCACAAATCTACACCTACCAGACAGCAGGGAAACAAGATGGGACAGATGCTTTACAATATACCAGCACACTTCAACCCCTAGAGCAGAAAGGTGAAGTAAAAGTTATGCCATCCTGTTTATGCTGTAGTTAAGCACAGTGTGATTAATACAGCTCTGAGAGTGAACTTTTGCTGTACTGCTCAGCTGTCTCCTTAATAGTTAGAAAGCTAAGAAACAAACATATATTTCTATTTCCTTATGATTCTTGCTATTCAGCAGTTGATAATTTTTTCCATTTTTCCTGGTCTCCCTCTCTCAAATACACACATTTTAGTGCAATACCTTCCTTCACCTCTAAGTCAGAATTAACTGCACCCTTTGCAAATAGATTTTTTTTTCAACTTGGCATTATTTGCCCTTCAAATAAATCTTTGATATATTAAATTTGGTCCTTTTGGCTACAGAACCAAAACCAGACTTGCTTAAGTTTATTTAAGGTAGTTGTTAATCTGGAAAATGGACAAACTTGTCGCTTCCTTCCAAAGCTAATTAGGGATATCTGGTTGGACATTTTGACATTTTTCTTTGCAAAGTGTTTGGGGGTTGAGTTTTTTTCCAAAAGTAAGACTATGGCAAGGGTTGGTTAAAATTAATTTCTTTATTCAAAGAAACCTTGAGAAAAAACTTCAACATTGTCAGCTCATTCTACTTGTTTTTTAACTAGAAATATTTTCATTAACGCCTTACTGTTTGTAAATTTTAGCTAATTTAGAATCATAGAATCATTAGGGTTGGAAAAGACCTTTGATATTATTGAGTCCAACGGATAATCCATCACTGCCACCTTCATCACTAAACCATGACCCCACCTTAGTTACTTTAGAAGTGAAAAATAAATATGTTAAAATGACAAAAAATGCTTGTACCTGCAGCTCTTGGAGAAGAGCCAGCAGATAGCAAGGAACAGGTTTATACACTGCAGCATGGAAGTTACCCTGGCTAACGACACTGACCTCGTCCACCCTGTGGAGAAGCTCCATGTTTAGGGAATAGTCACTCCTGCTTCCATCTGCCCAGCCCTGCAGCCTTCCAGAGACCAGTGCATGCTAACCCAATGGCACAGTGTGGTCCAAAGCACATGGCCAAGAAAATCAAAGAAACATGTGCAGCCCCTGTATTAAAACTACTGTTTTTATACAATCTCTTTAAGTGGTTTGTGACACTTAACAGTCTCCTAAGTTACCCTTCATCGCCCTCCCTCTCAGTGGAGAGTTAAGATTCATATGTCCAGTAAGATATTGCCTTTCCATGTGGATGAAAAAACTCTTAATTCTGTTTTCAAAGAAAATTTTACAGTGTACTCCAAGCTTAAATAATAAACCTATTAAACTAGTTATTGTTAAAAGTGCATTAAGTGCATCAGCTACTTTTAAAAAATGGTCTCAGAAACCTTTCGTATCTGACCTTGTTCTAAACAATACTGTAGTAATCAAAGCTTCAAAGCAAGTCTATAGCTAATGCTGTCAATACAATTAGTTTTTAGTATACATAAATGTTGCTCTAATGTGGTTGCTGCCAAGAAATAAAATTTCACAACAGTAAACTATGCATAAATATGTTTAGGAATATAATAAATGCCAACTCAGATTGTGTAAATGGAGGACGGCATATCCAAGAACATGAAGTTCATCCAGATTATTTCTAGCCATGCAGAAAATGTGGTTTTCAAATTATTTAGGAAGTAAGAGTGTAAGGACTCTTCCTCTATTTTAGCATCTCCTTTCCAATGCACAGTAGAATCTGTCCACTTTGGCAATTATTTCAATTTGAGTAGCTGAAGAGTCTCACTGGTGTCTTTGGTACCCCTGGTGTGAACACGCATTGCTGTTTCAGGGGGATAAGCTCACGGCTGCAGCCCTTACCCTCTACTCTGCTACAGCCTCTTGGTGCTAATCCACAACCATGAAGCTGCACTAAAACTGGGCATCCATCTGGGCTCTCCACTAAAACGAGGAATTAGCAAGCTGCCTTCATCCCCCGTTTCCTCTCTTCCCTTGGGTAGCAGCTTGGCCAGCACGTGCAAGGAAACAAAGGCAGGGCAAGAGCTCTTTGTGCCTTGGGGACGCAGCAGAGCCACTGCAGACCAGAGGAGGCTGAAGCTGCTCCCATCCACACTGGGAGCAAGGCACAGAACACCAGGAAGGCATAAGGACCACAGCCCTTCACAGCTGAGAAACACTGCACGATGTCAAGGAACACCAGGGAACTTATGACTGATGATTCAAATCATGAAACATCAGGTGAATCATTTCTGAGGGAATGCCATCTTTGTGAATCCCCAATAATTCAAATCAAAGGGGTTTTAGCTAAGAGACATTGATGTAGTTCAGGCTGAAGTTTATTGGCTTCCACTACTTTTTGAAAATGAACTGGCTCAAATGTAAAGTACAGACTTCAGGAAAAACAGTGGAGGTGAAGGTGACATTCCTATTTTTAAAATCAGATTTGAATCTTGGTGATGGGAGGAGGAGGAAGCAATTACATTGATATATGTGATATCAGGCACATATTTGAGGACCTTAATTTTAAAAAGTCATGTCCCCAGTTCCATGGATGGACAATGTAAAGTAAAAGACTCTTCCAGAAGGTGAGAAGCCTTTTTCTGAGTTTGGGGGAGAATCTTTGCTGAGTTGTTTCTGTGAGGAGCCTACAAGGATTAATAATTATTCCTGTTTATAATTATCCCTTGGATTGTTACTTGCCAATTAGTAGGTGGTAGGAATACCTTCCACTTCTAAACTGAATAATTTGTGAACAGCAGAGGAGCGTAATGGTTAATTTGGTAGTTTGACACATGCACACTTAAAAAAAAATATAAATCCAAATGGTTCTTAAACCCCTGAATTTTTATTCATTTATTGAAGGTGATCTAAGTTCAAAGCCCATTTATGAAAAGAGGGAGTCCAACTTGCAGCTTTTGAAAATGCAACCCACTATATGTAGCTGCAATAGCAAGATTAATATTTTTCCAATCTGTAGGTTTTAGGCAAACATAAAAAGCTCTAGGCAGCTAGACATATACTAAGAAAGACAAATTAACATCAAAAACATAAGCAATCCTAGTAATTTCCTGTATGTGCAAAGGGAAAATAAACCTCTTTGCTATGTACTAATCCCAAACCCAATATTCCCCCAGCCCTCAGCTGCCCTCTTCCTCCACAACAGCCTGGGAACAGAACTGAGGGCTTTACAATATGCCTAAAAGATCAGCAGTAAGCTTACTGCAAAATAAAGAAGAGGGGTAGAAAACACTAACTAAAAACAAAGCACAAATCCCCCACCCTCTCTGAACAAGTCTTGGTATTTTTTGATATGAAGAGCTTTTAGATGCCCCTGAGGCTATGTTCATCTTTAACAAACAAGGACTGTGTATTCCTTCTGTTACCCCTGCTCACTCTTACGAGTTTTTTTTCTAGTAAGCATAACCCTAGAAATCAGAGGCACTTGGATCATTAAACACATTTAGTGTTTAAAGTAGATAATTTGACATTATCTGTACTCTGTACCAAACCAAAATTCTGGATGTGCAAAATTAAGGCAAGCAGCCAGGTTACAGAACCACATTTCTATTTCATTTCCAGCTTGCCAGCTAGAAACTGGAACTGAAACTGAACTGGAACAAGAAGTGAAAGCCATTAACCAGATCACCCTGAACACAGTATTTCCCTTCTGTGCTTCGTGTTTTCTGTCACAGCTGTTCCATAGTATGTCTTTAAGTGAATGAGCTTGAAGAAAATCTTGACAACATCGTTTTACTGTTTCTCTCATATCTAATTTCCTAATATATATAAAGACTACAAAATCAGATAGGCTGTCACAGGTTTGTCAAGTCAGCTCATAAGTGGAAAGTTCAGCTTTTACATTCATCCTACACCCCTACCATTTAGGTCAGTTTATGCCATAATCCCCCACAGTTAGAATGGATGCACAGCTGCACGGCACTAAAATCAGGTTTTCCTAAGGAAAAAAAAGACAAGAATTCTCAGTCATAACCAGAACTACCAATTACAGGTATAATTTGAAATAAATAGGGTATGTCTGAGTCTAAAGGAAGATTAAGGGGAGGGAAAATTGCAGGATAGAAGGAATGTTCTAGCATCTTTACACTGTATGGTTAAAAGAAATACGGATGCAATCCTGTAAGACTGTAAGCCCCAAAAGGTGAATGTTATTAAAACAAAGAACACCTGTTGTGTTTAATTTCATTTCAATGTCCTTGAAAGTTACAGAACAGCTGATACCACAACAAAAAGGAAGCTAATTCATAAAACAATAAAAACAATAGAAAAGTCAAATTAAATCCACCATGCACAACAGTAACCTTTGTGAAAAAATGGAACCAAAGTAAATGATCAAAACCTCACACCTTTCTACACAGCTCAGCCAGTTACATTAATAATTTAAAAAGTTCCCTACGCAGACAGGAATTCTAGAGAAAGTGTGAAAGAAAAAAACAACATCAAAGCAAAGCAAAACAATCCCACATATACTGACTGCTGTAAACTGAAGCCTCTTTTCACAAATCCTCTGATCTTTACTCTGAAAACAGTGATGGATGTAAATATAATCTATATGCTGGTTAACTGGGTGAGAGCAGGCTGTAAGTGTTTTTAGACTATGCCCTCATCTTGACTGTAACTTTCTGCTGACAGTGATGCTCTTTCAGCCAAAGCAGAGGAAGTATGTGAAGGTCCCCCAGGAGGAGGCAGGAGCTTTGGTTCTGGCAGGCAGGCACAGAGCAGCTGCTGTGGCCCTGCACAAGGACAGGACCTCTGGTGAAAAGAAATGGTGTTAAACAGGCTTGACCCAAAACTGCCTTTGGTTCAGGATTGGCCATGTGCTTGGATTCAGTCTGAACTTTACCTTTGGGAATGTCAAAAGCAGACACTAAAAGTTTCTACTGCATTTCCCCAGGAACACCACAGACCAGTAGAATTCATTGTAGGTATAAAAGTTAGGTTTTTCTGGAGGGAGGGATTTCCTGAAAACTTTACCCATGTTCCTAAAGTGCTGCCCACAAGAAAAATACTGGCTGGTGCAAGAGATGGAAGGAAGGATCAGGTCTAGGGAAAAAAAACTCCTGTACATTTAAATGTGGGGCATGAAGATTTGCCACTGTTCTTTTTCTGCTTCAGTTCTACACCACTCACACCCTCACACCCTCACAGCCCCTCACACACACACATACACAGCCCCTCACACCCACACGCACCCTCACACTCACACAGCCCCTCACACACACACACACACACACAGCCCCTCACACACACACACACCCTCACACTCACACAGCCCCTCACACACTCACACACACACACACACAGGCACACACACACACACACAGGNGGGACCCGCGCTCGGCCCCGCCCGCTCGCTTGTCCCTCGCCGCTGCCCGTAGTGACGCGGCCGCCGTGCCCGTAGCGTCGCGGCGCGGGCGTTTCCGGGCGGTGGCGGCGCGATGGTGAGAGCGGCCCCGGTACCCCCGGCCCGGGACGGCACCGAGCGCGGCCTTCGTGGGGGCACGGCGCGGCTCTGCCTGCGGCGCCCAACGAGTGCCTCTTCAGGCTCCGCCGCCAGCGGCCGGCGTTTTGCAGAGTCACCGCCGGCGCCTCCAGGCCGCGGCCCGGCGAGGGGGGGGAGCGCGGGCGCTGGGGCCGGGCCGGGCGGGACACTTATTTTTATTTTTGAACAATAAATTGGAATATGTTTGCGCTTTGTTTAGTAATCCAGTAATCCAGTTATGGGATTTCTGTACGTGGAATTGCCACTAGGCTTCTCGATTCGTAGGACTGTACATATTTTTAGGGTTTTTTCGTTTGTTTTTTACCTTTTGTCTAGGGTCAAAGTCAGAGCGGTGGACATGGTCCTGGTGGTAGCAAGAAGGATGACAAGGTAACTGAAGTTCAATAAATACTTACAGAATGAATTACAGGTGTGCTGCTTCGGAGCCTGGCCGCATTAGACTTTTTAAATTTACATTTTAAAATTATTTTTGTATTTGGAACTGCATACAATTACACTCTTGCTGATTCTCATGAATGTCTTTTCTGGGTGCACATTGGAGAAAACAGGTGCTGTTCATAAATAGAAAAGGAAGCTTAAGAAAACCTGTAATTTCTTGACAGTGACATGTTTTTTTTTAAAAATATAAATGTGTCAGAGTTAGGAAAGACTAGTCGCCTTCAAGCTGTCACTTAAGGAAGTGTTGTTGGCGTGAAAGTGACATCACACAATGATCTGCAGCAGGTGTGTACTTCACGTGGTGGGACATCAGAGGCCTCCCTGGTCTCCTTTGGAGCTGAAAGTAGCTCAGTGTACACGGCAAGCAGTGTCCGGGCTGGGAAACTGAATGTGTGTTATTTATTGATTGAGGTGCAGCAGAAAGGTGGAGATCAAGTATTTTCCTCATTGTCTTGTCTGTTAGTTTTGGTTGCGATTTACTTCAGGCTTGAGCCTTTCATGTTCTATATTCACTGAAAACTGGCAGAAGTCTCAGTTAGAAAGAGGTATGTAAAATAAGCAGGAGAAGAAATTTTTGAGCTTTCCTGAAAAATAAGAGTCATATTTCTTTTGGGCTTCTCGCTACAGATCATAAGGACAAAGTTTTGTTATGAAGTCCTTCACCTTGAGCTCTCTTTTAGTCTGTGCACTTAACACACCTGTCTGTGTTGTTTCTTTGTTATTTTCCTGATTTCTTTGTCTTCTTACGGAATTCTTTTTTATGAATAAGGATAAGAAAAAGAAATATGAACCTCCAGTTCCTACCAGAGTGGGGAAAAAGAAGAAGAAGACCAAGGGACCAGATGCTGCCAGCAAACTCCCCCTGGGTAAGCATTCTGCCTCCACTGCAGAGCTGCAGACTGTCTGCTCTTTGGGAAGTGGAGAGCTTTTTTCTCCTCAAGATCTGGCTCTGTGGAGGTCACTGACACAAACCCATAAGTAATTTTGTTTCTAATTAACATAAAAAAGCTCTCCAAAAAATAAGATTATTGTTTTGCAAGATACAGCCCATGAATTCCCAAGTAAGAGAGAGAGAAATTAAAACTGAGGCAAAATTCAGGGGAAACATTAAATCTGTTTTTCACTGGAATTACAGTGGGACAAGTAAGGTAGAAGTTACTGTCAGGAAAATAAAGCAGGATTTCTAGTAATGAATTAGTGATTAATTGGTACCATGTCAAACTTGCTCTAAAATACTGTGATTCTGCTTTGGTTACAGTGACTCCTCACACACAGTGCAGACTCAAGTTGTTGAAATTGGAGAGAATTAAAGATTACCTCTTAATGGAGGAAGAATTTATCAGAAATCAAGAACAGATGAAACCTTTGGAAGAAAAACAAGAGGTGAGGTTTGAGTGAACTGTTACTTCTAATGTTACTGTAAAATGCTCTTAGTTAACGTGAACTACTTCATACCAAATCAGTGGAAATAAAGTGCCACCAGTGTGCAAGCTGATACAAACGTATCAGTTTTATCACACTTCCTCATTAATTGGCTGAATTGTTTTAGACCAAGCACAGATCACTACAGATGAAGCCACAGGAGTTTTTTGTTTCTTAATGCTTTGTTAAAATGCAGTTCCCAGATACCCATCAATAGAGAAAGAAGATTCTAGTTATTCACATCCATATAAATAGTGTCCATAGGGTAGGACTAAAATAATAGTGGATTTTGTTACTGACCTCTGCTGTTAGGCCTTTTGGGGCAGTGGAACAATAAGAAAGACTGGTTCTGCTATGTTGTGTCTGAGTTGTTGAGCCAGTGTTGTACCAGAATGTTTTTACCTGTGTTGTTCAGTTGTTTCTTGAATTCTTCTTGACAACAGGAAGAAAGATCCAAGGTGGATGATCTGAGAGGAACACCAATGTCTGTGGGTACCTTGGAGGAGATCATTGATGACAACCACGCCATTGTGTCCACATCAGTGGGATCAGAACACTATGTCAGTATTCTGTCTTTTGTGGACAAGGACCTGCTAGAGCCAGGCTGCTCTGTTTTGCTAAATCATAAGGTGAGTTATTTTTATAAAATGAAGTTTCTTGCAAGTTCTTGTACTGTTTTTAACTGACCTTTTTTTTCTGAAGACCACAGGAGAGAGAATGTTGTTTATTTACACACCTAAATAGGTGGGCATAGGGATTAGACTTCAGCTTTTATTAATAACGCTGCTTGCCTTCTTTGACAACTCTTAATTCTTGAATTAGGTTCATGCTGTGATAGGAGTCCTGATGGATGACACAGACCCTTTAGTGACTGTGATGAAAGTAGAGAAAGCTCCTCAAGAAACATACGCTGACATTGGTGGCCTTGACAACCAAATTCAAGAAATCAAGGTATTCAGTTGAACTCATCTACAAAATTAAGTCAGCAGTGTAGCTGTTGTGCTAGGAGCTCAAAAAGGAAACAGCAGGACTGGCTGCTGTTCCTCTAGTGGTGTTCTTTATCTTTCTGTAGGGCATTTCTTCATTGGATTTCACTTGGCAGACTCGTGGACCTCAGTCTTTTAAGTGGGTCACCAGAGGCTGTGTGCACAAGAACCTTTCTCAGTTGCTCAGGAACCTATAGAGCCCAGAGCTCATAAAATCTCTCTAATAGCTTATTACTTTGCAACATGTTAAGTTTCAATTGTTGCAAGATGAGAGTTAAATTATAAAAACTGCAGAGGTTATTTTGAGTGTCTGAAACAGTACAGTCTAAGGATTTAGCCTCCTGGGGAGATTGTTTGGGGGTTTTTTGCATTTGTTTGTTGTTTGGTTGGGGTGGGTTGGGTTGGTTGTTTTTTTCCCTACCAGCAGAACTCTACCTGAACCTTGCTTAAACTCAACCCTTTTGTTCTGGGTAGGTGTCTAAAACCACAAATGCTCTTAAAATACTGATTCATATTATCTGATAACTTTATAGAAGGCATCTTTTCATAAGGGCTTCCCTGGCCCCAGGGTCATCCATGAGTGTTTGGGGTTCAAGAAGTCCAGGGTTCTAAATCTCCAGGGATGGATGTACTGAGAATAGAGGAGAGGGAACATTCACAGCTGCTCTGCCACACATTAAGCAGAAACAATAGGAAGGCCTGTGCAGATAGATAGTTGTCTGCCTTAGAAATGGAGGCAGCAGAGAGCCATGCTTTTTAAAGTCTGACTTGAAATCAGTTAGGTTCTTTTTGCTTTCACTGCTTTCATTATTGTTGTTCTGAAGATCCCTGGAGATCTCTGTTGGAGACTACTCACTCTTATAAAAACATGTTTGTGTTTCTTATGCTGCAGGAGTCTGTGGAGCTTCCTCTCACCCACCCTGAGTATTATGAAGAGATGGGTATAAAGCCACCCAAAGGAGTCATTCTGTATGGCCCACCTGGGACAGGTACTTTACAGTTCAGTAACTCCTGTGCTGAGATAACACAAGTAAAATAATTTACACTTGGTTAGTATTTAAAGCATGGCCAAGTCTGTCATGAATTTCATACAACTGTTCTGTTAAGGCACTTTTTTCTTTTTCTTTCCCTTCTCTGCAAACTAACTACAGTATTTCTTTCCAACAAAAAATAGGCAAAACTTTACTTGCCAAAGCAGTGGCAAACCAAACTTCAGCAACCTTCCTGAGAGTGGTTGGTTCGGAGCTCATCCAGAAGTACCTGGGGGATGGCCCCAAGCTGGTGCGCGAGCTGTTCCGCGTGGCTGAGGAGCACGCCCCGTCCATCGTCTTCATTGATGAAATTGATGCCATCGGGACAAAGAGGTGCAGTAGTGAGCTCCACTTCACACACAGGGATTGCCAGGGACAACCAAAGCTTTACTAGAAACACTTCTGCAACTACACTGAGACTCAGTTTCTTTGCTCTGCTGCATGTACTGTTCTGATGTAAGCATTTGTAACACATAATGCTTCAAATAACTTCCATGGAAACACAATTTATCACAGCCTTTTCATACTAAATAGACATGACCAGAGACAATCTCTGTTCTCTTGCTACATGGCAGCATCCCTAAGAGAGAGTGTCGAAAGCAGAAAGAGACACTGTGTATATGGAATCCTGTAGCTGCAAGTCCATATACAGTAATTTGCTTTAGTAATCCAAAAGTAAAGCAGAATATTTAATATAGATTTTATCCATTTGTTGTTTCCCTCTCAAGTAGGTGACTAAATACTTCTGCCCTGAGAGTGACAGAAAGTTAGTGTGTGTCATGGAGAGGCATTGCCTGTGCCACACTAAACTCTTGTTCAGCCCATATCCAAACTGTATTACTTTGAAAATTCTTTAGGCTTGTTGGAACTGTCCAATGGAAATAGTCTTTAGAGTAGTTAGTGGTTTTAAATAAAGAAAAGGGTACTCATACATGTTCACTACATGGCCACTAGCCCCAAGTACCAGTATAAGCCGAAAGTGCTACTAGCCCAAAGTACCAGCTGCCACCTTATGTATGGATGTATGTGCTTTTAATTTTTTTTCCTTTTTTATGTTAATTTTGTTAGGTGGTGAAAAGATAGTTCCAAATATATAACAAACACAAAAAAGAAACAGATTTCCTTCACATGATGGCTGTTATATTCCCCAATTACAAGAGTAGTTCAGTGTCTCTTTACTTCCCCAGATGTCATGATTCTGAAAATCTGCATTTTGTTTATATGGATAAACTTTTTTTTTTTAATCTCTTATGGGTGTTTACAAACAAAATGCCCTTCTCCCCCTTTTGTTTATACCTTTGTGGCAGTTACACAGTGCTTTTGTTGACTATGCTTTTTTTTTTTTAAAGGTATGACTCCAATTCAGGGGGTGAGAGAGAGATCCAGCGCACAATGTTGGAGCTGCTGAACCAGCTGGATGGGTTTGACTCTCGGGGGGATGTTAAAGTTATCATGGCTACAAACAGAATAGAAACACTGGACCCAGCTTTAATTAGACCAGGTAAGGGATTTCCCTGCTGTGTATGCTTAAGCCACTTTTCTTGTGAAAGGACTTGTCTTAACTTGACAAACACAGGCTGATAAAAAGACCGCAAGTTTGTCCTTATTCACCATCTCATGTATGCTGGTGCATCTCTTAAAATCACATCCCATTCACAAGCGTCTAAATAGGAGAAAAATATTTGGGTGAGAAGAAACGTGTTAATTCCTTTACATATACATAAACAATTTGAATATTCTTCCTTTCTATTAAGATGGCACAGCCATTTTAAGTAATTGTTAAGGCAAGCTGTGTGCAGCACACCTGCAGCAGCTGGGGAAGGTGGGGCAGCACCAGCTGTGTTTTGGGGTGAGAGCCTGAGCCTCACCAGAGAGCCTGGATTCTGGTGCAAGGAAGCAGCCTGCTCCTTACTGACCTGGCACACTCCTGCCATTCGGGGGGTGGGTGAGGGAGATGTGTATGGTACATACTGAGCAGGCACAGGTAGTATTTTCAAATGGCCACTAGAACTGTACGAAAGCACAGTATGTCTGTGGTGTCTGTTAAACTGGAAGGCAGAAAACAACACAAAGATCAAAGGAATAAGCTGAAATTCTTCCACGGTATGAAGTTGCTGAGGTGTGTGTTTGGCCTGGTTTGGTCATATAGCTTTAGACCCTTCAGCTCAAACCCAGTGCTGTTAGAGTACAGAGGAGATAATGCTATGAAAGAGAGCTAAAGTGATCTGGAAGTTGTTGGAAGGAAGCTTCCTACACCTGTGTATCAGGCATTTAAATTACAACTACTGCTTAAGCAACCAGGGCACTTAGAGCAGCTTGGTGGCCTGATTTACCACTGCCTGGATTTATGATAGTCTGGATTGTTTTATGAGGTGCCATCACCCTCTTTAGGAAGGGTATTGGAAAGAAAAAAAGGAGGGCTCTGGAGATGAAAAACACATTTAAAAAGATTGTTTAGTTGAAACAACAGGTACCAGAACATGCTAAGTCCCTACTGACAAAGAGGAAACAATGAGTAGCAACTTGCAACTATTTTTGCAAAACCATTCTTCATCAGTTTGGTTTTGGTTTTGTCTCATTTTGTTTGTTTGTTAGGATTTTTTAATAGGGTGAATTATTAAAGTTGGTGCAGTGATTTATTTTTCTCTCTGTGTTCATATGCAGCAGAAAATTAAAGTTCAGAGCTAAATGTAATTTAAGTGTAGAATGTAATATACTACAAGAACATAAGTATTTCTTTAATGCTTTCCTGTGCTGTGAGACATTGCGATGTTTTATATTTATATATGACTCAAGGAAGGTTTCTCATGTTTCCCAAGGGGTCTCTTGCCTGCAGTGACAGACTGTTTCAGCAGTGTGGTATCTTTCAGCTCTACTAGGTTCCTGTTCATTGCAAATAGTCTTACCTCACTTTCTGCTTCAAGTCCTGATTCATTGTGGCTGAAGAATCGTAGAACTTTTGAGGTTGGAAAGAACCTTTCAGATCACTGAATCCACCCATTAAGCTAACATGGCCAAGTCCACCACTAAGCCATGTGTCCAAGCACCACTTCTACACCTCTTTTGAGCACTTCAGGGATGGTGACTTCACCACTTCCCTGGGCAGCCTGTTCGAACACTCAACAAACCTTTCCATCAAGAAATTTTTCCTAATACCCAATCTAAACCTCCCCATGTTTAGGGGAGGCCATTTAAGGCCATTTTCTCTTGACCTGTTTCCTGGGTGAAAAGACCAACCCACACCTGGCTACACTCTCAGATAGCTGTAGAGGGTGATAAGGTCATCCTTGAGCCCCCTTTGTCCAGACTAAACATCCCCAGATATTCTGATGTTCCTCATGTGACTTGTGCTCCAGACCTTCCACCAGCTCCACTGCCTTTCTCTGGACATACTCCAGCTTAGTAGTTACTGTCAGTCAAACCCTTCAGGTGTTCTTCCTGCTGTTTCCAACAGCTGCATTCAAAAAACCTAAGACTGAATTTTTCTTTTGCACAGGACGTATTGATAGGAAAATAGAGTTCCCTCTACCTGATGAAAAGACGAAGAAACGAATCTTTCAGATCCACACAAGTAGGATGACACTGGCAGATGATGTGACTTTGGATGAGCTGATTATGGCAAAAGATGATCTCAGTGGTGCAGATATTAAGGTCGGTGCACATCACTATTGTTTATACTTCAATGCAAAAATCAAATCTCATTTTTGCTGCATTCAGAACTGTTGTCTGTTGAACTGTTTGCCAATTTTCTGTGCTTACATCACCAAGGGACAGTGGGATGGCTTTGAAATACCTTTTATCAGTGCCCAGTACTTTGCTTTACAAATGGGAAATCATCAAAATCATAACTGGGAGGTATCTTGTGTTGGTAAGAGTATGTACCTGTGTTACCTGAATATGAAATTTTGAAGTAGCTAAGCAGAAACTAAGGAGAATATAGAATCTTGTGTACAGTATCCTAAACATTACTTAAGATAGTGCAGGATAAGTAGCACTTTTAGGGACTACTCTGCAAGCAGATAAAAATGTAACTGTTTATTAGGAAGCTTCAGCCATACCCCCTTTGCTTTTTTAAAGCAGATGGAGCCCTTGCTACAGTTACTACACTCATGAGCTCAAACCAACACGCCACAACTGTCACCTCCCTGCAGAGGGATGACACAGCTGGGCAGGTCTGTCCTTGCACAAGGAAGTTACTGTTGTTACAAAGTTGCCTTTCTGTCAGGGAAGTGTAACTCTGACTACTTCTGTCCTTTTGGACACTCTTTTGCTTTATCCAGTCTGCTTCAGTGCCACAGAACAGTATCAAACTTAAGAATGTAGATTTTGTTAACGCTCCTCACAGTTACCCGAGCAGTAGGAAGATGCAGCTGCCTGGCTTGAAGGGGTTGCACAGAACCTCAAACTATTCTTGCTTTCTGTGTTGCAGGCAATTTGTACAGAAGCTGGATTGATGGCTCTGAGGGAACGGAGAATGAAAGTAACAAATGAAGATTTCAAAAAGTCTAAAGAGAATGTTCTCTATAAAAAGCAAGAGGGAACCCCTGAGGGACTGTATCTTTAAGTCATCTGTCTCTTTGGGAACTATACAGAACTCTCTGTGTTGATGAGAGTCTTGTAAAACCACACAGCTAGTTTGCGTTCGTGTACAGGTTAAAAGCTGGTGGGTTGTGGGTTTTCAGCCAGTGTAACTTCACTTCTCAATAAAATGTTTATTTGAATTCAGCCGTTTTGGTGGCAAAGCCCTGCTATTTATCTGGAACTGTTGCATTCTCTGACTTATTTTCAAGAACAACTGCTGGTGACCCAAGAGTGTCTCAACGACCCACATCACACAGGCAGGGAGCAATGCAGGTGTCCCAGGTCTCCTTAGGCATGGCAGTCTCTTACAACTATTCTAGCATTGCTGTTGTTCTTGATTACCTTCTTATATCTTTTTTTAGGGGCTAACTAGGACAAGTGTCACTCTCAAGTAACCTCACTGTCATCAGTCATTTATACATGAAACTCAACAAGTGGTGCAACCCTGAGTAACCCTGAGTACACTTTGAAGGTACCCATCTCTAGCACTTGCAGCTTAGAAGAGAATAAGATGGATGCTCATTAGTAACCTTACTGTGAACATCAAAACGTGTAAGATTAGAGTTTATAAATTTGTTTTTCCCCAAAGGTTACAGTTAAACATTACATAAACATCCAAGCTAGAGAATGTCTCTGAAAGGAAACAACATGGTAGGAGCAGGTCGAGGGGCCTGTGCTGCAGGGCATGTGTGCTCATAGGGCACCAGCCCCAGGGCTAGAGGTGAAGGATCTGTCATGCAGCAGATGTGCAGAGAGAAATTCTAACTACACATCCCATGCTTGGTGTTCTACAGTATAACCTTGAATTCTTCCCCTCTACACAGATCTGTGCAGCTCCATGCCCATGGGCTAAATGTCTACTGGCTCAGCTGTAGCCATGCATATACTACTTAGGAAGTATCCTGGGTAGTACACTTCTCTGAAGGGTTTGTTAAGTTCTAAGCAATTCATTTCCAAATGTTGTACATGTGATCTTTAAGGTTTACATAAAAGTTCCCAGAACAAAGACTGCAAGCTGCATAACTGGTTAGCATGTGGAACTTTTTGTGGGAGCAAACGCAGACCAGTAACAGACAGTGGAGAGTTACACCCAGAGCGATGCCTTTGCTTACTGCCAGTGCTCCAACAACAATGGTAGCAGCAGGGCCAAGGGATTTTATTTTTCTATATAAAAATAATGTGGCTCATTGTTAAAAATGAACCCTACAGATGAATGGAGTCCTTTATTTAATCTGGATGACAGAAACCCTGAAATAGAATTGTTTTTTGTCTGGAGCTAGAAAAACAAGTTTTATTACCCATTCTTATAAACCTTAGGAGATCTGTCTTCTTGGAGAGGTCACAAAGGCTAGGGATTTTTTAGCACTTTCTAATCAAGGCAGTTGATCTCATCATTGCTTGAGGGGCTGAAGAGCTGTATGACATGTGTGGCAAGAAGGCGTTTTTTATTTGGGACATGGCTGTTACTGCTGGCTCAAAGCAACAGCCAGAAAGAGGCAGGTTCAGCTCCCTCAAGAGCAGCTGCACTGCATTAAATGAACCCAAGGACTTTGTTCTAGCACCCTGCCTGCCACCACAGGAACTGAGAAACATCTATGTTTGAAAATTCAGTTCGTAGCTTTTGCAGCAAAATCACTTCTGCCACTTGCACTGAAGTTTCTGAACTTGAAGATCAAGACAAAAGTAATAAATATCAGGAGAAAGTGAACAGCAAGTATATTCCCCACAAGGATAGGAAAGCTACTGGGGCCTGAATTAAAAGGCAGAACTTCCTCCAAGATGCCTCTGACCGTCCAAATGAAGGAGACAGGCCAATTGCTGCTTTGGGAGAAAACTCTGCAAAGGAAAGGACTCAGGACAAGATGCATGGAAGAACAGAAGAGAAAAGCGAGGGATACAGAAGTCATTGCTGCCATCACTGGAAGTTTTCAAATGTGACTGGAGAGAGAGCTAGTTAATCTCATTTAGGCTCCCTGTCCCACAAAAGGTTGGACCAGATGATCTTTCCCTCCCAACCTGGGCAGGAGCACAATCAAACTTCTCCTCTCCCCATGGCCCTTTCAGGACTTTAGAGGAAATGGCATTCTACTGTGATGGGAAAGCATAAACAAATACAGGCATAATTTGTCATGTTACTGTTGAGGGCACAGAGTAACTTCTCTCCAATTCAGGAGCTCTCTCATTTTTGTAGGAAGTACAGATTTTAAAAATAAATTATATATTTTTCACAAAGACTAATCAATTCTTTTCACAACAAAACCAGCATAACTTGCAACAACATCAATACTATAAGGCTCTTCAGAAGTGCTGTAATATAATTTAAAATTCTATACATTCCCTACAATATTTAAAATAATTTTGGAAAGTAATAAATGCAATGCAGCCTGAACTAAAATGTATCCTATCTTGTATCATGGTGGCAAACCCGAGCCAGAAGTTGTGTGTCTTTGTCCAGATATAGTGTCATGTGTAATCAGATCTCACCTGCTGCATGAGCTCAATTGCTTTAGTGCTGCTAGTGACAATTAGTTTTCTCATAAAAAGCCTCTGAAGCAGCTTTGGGTGTTCAGTGGCTGCAGGTATGCTTGTTTCAGATGAAAATCCAGTTTCTGAGCTAAACAGTCCTTTCCATATTTCAGCATATTCTGTTTTACAAAATAAATGTATAACATAATTTCATCTTTAAATTGTTACCATATTTTGTATTACTTCTCTAGGAGATTGCTTACAGTCTCTTGGAATAGAAACTGCTTTTTAAACAACCATAGAAGACTATGCCTTCCTTGATGAGAATCAAATACCAATCAAATCTCTACTTCTATTACAATTGCCTGGATTTGGGTCAAGGGCAAGTAATGAATTACAAAAATTTGTTAAGAAGTGAGCTGCTTAGAGATGCATTATGGACACATTTTCATTTTTAATATACTCAGTTCTATTAATAAATAAAAACCAAGCTCCTTTAGAATTTTCAAATATTCAGGTATATTTTTGATAAATATTTATATCAAAAATGGTCATCTCTCAAAGCATACCAAAATAGGTGCCTGCACAAACAAAAATTTACATTTTACTCACAGTGTATGTACAGATGCAATGGCTGTTTGGGTAGTTACATATACACAGGCATACCAAGCTGAAGGAAATTACTGAAGTCTGCCAACTGGAGGACAGTGGAGCATCCATTTGGCAGATGTTTATTTCCTGTGCTGCTCACCAAGCCATAGTTGGCATGTACTGAACCTCTTCTGAACCCTAGGGAATGTAATTTCAAACAATAGAATAAGAAATGCAGGCAACTTTCAACAGGCTATTTAAAGAGGGTATCCTTCTGTGGGAGCCAGCAATACTTCAGAGAAATGGATCAATTACTGTAGGAAAAATGCAGTCCTTGATTCCAGAATACTTGTAGGTAGTAAAACTCCATTTTGATAGGAATTTATATAAAAGATTTAACAACAACAAAAAAATAACAAGTACATAGTACCCAAGTCCCAGTAGAGTTCCTGTATGAAAAGAGATGGATCTAATTGTTAGCTTTGGAAGTAGCTTCTGAACTTTTTCCACTCTGCTACAATCTTCTTCTAAATCTCCAGTAGCAGATCCAGCTCTTCCATAGGTACCCGCACTCTCAATTCTTTTTCAGTCATTAGATCGAGCGTCTCTTGCAGATCATCAGGGAAATACTCTACTGCATCCATATAGAGTACCTGGAAAGACAACAAGAGTATCTTCTGTGCAACCTTTCTAGCAAGAAACACAGTATCACGAAGTAGGTAAACTGCAACAACTCTGCAGCAAGAACATAAGAAATATGTATTCTTTAAAGTAATACAAGCAGGATTAGTACTTCTACAGTGACAGCCAAGTAGATGTTTCATCAAATCTTTTCCAACTCTCACTAAATGACTTCATTCAAAAAGATAAAACGGAGGTCAAGAGGCACTGGAGCATTTGCAGCATATACAGACATTACCTGAGGAGTTTCAGGTTCTCATCAATAATTTTAATATATTATTACATAAATAAATTTTTATTTGGCTATGTATTTCTGATATTACCATGTTCGTGATAAAACTCTGAAAGGCTCAATCATTTCTAGATCACACAGGATTTATTACTGCTGAGCCTCAATGCAACACCTTTCTGTCCTGAAACATAAACAGCACTATTGACTCTGTTTCCATTTAAGATTCATCTATTTTTGCACAAAATCCTAACATTACTTCCTCAGAACCTCTCCTCTCATTTGCATATAAGTCCTTACAAAAAAACCTAAAGATTAACTTTTTTATTTCAAATACAGAACTTTAAAAATTAAAGTATGATGACAAGTTTACCTGTTTACTGTGCTTACCTTTGCCCAAGGACAGTTTTGAAGGGCTTTATAAAACAATCCTTTACTTTTTTCTTTTTTTCCTAGTGAAGCCTGTGTGATAA
Source organism: Vireo altiloquus (assembly GCA_013396875.1). Taxonomy (NCBI): domain Eukaryota; kingdom Metazoa; phylum Chordata; class Aves; order Passeriformes; family Vireonidae; genus Vireo; species Vireo altiloquus. Next base: position 307,293 of record VZRF01001259.1, on the reverse strand, counting down.
AAACATTCATACTTCAGTGCAGTAATAGCTGAAATACTGAAACAAGTACTTCTGAGACCAAGAAATGATTGCTGAAAAGCTCAATGTTCTCCTATTGAGAAATTCTTTTTACTATATACTGCGGCAGCTATGCAATTTTACACTCTTCAGATGCCTTCACAGGTTTCAGAGCTTTACTTGTGAGACAAGTAAGAGAACAAGGACTCAGAAAGAGCCTCTGCTGAGTATTTAAGCCAGTGCCTTTGCCTCGATTTGACAATGATAATCAGCAGTGCAAATCATTAACCAAAACTTCACCTGATAGGCTACACACTGCAAAGAGCACCTTTTGTACAGTTGAGGTGATAATACACTACTTTTGTGCACTGAAGAGATCATGTACATACATGTTCTTACTCAGCAGAAGTTTGGTACAGCTGAACTTCTCTCCATACAAAAATATGGATATGAAAATTTACCAACTGTCTGGAAGGAGTAAGAACTTCCTCAAAGCACCCATCTAACTATGTGATACAAGTACAGAGCACACAGCTATCATGAAGCCTAGAGAGAGAAAGGCAGCAGAGGTCAGAGCACAGAACAGTCTCCTTAGCTTCAGTCATCCCAGTCACAGGTAGAAATAATTACAATTTCCTGTGAAGAAATATTTTGAATTGAGATACTTTAAACACTTAACAAATGGGTTTTTACAGCAAATCCAAAAAACACGCTGATTTCAAAATACTGAAAATGCACTAAATATTTTGTGATCTTTGGAGAAGAAATCTTTGATAGTGAGTTTATGTTTTCTTTTATTCTAACTACATCAGTATTGCTGCTAAAAATCAAAAGGTTCCCTTGTCAGTTCTTAAAATTTAGAAACTCTTTTGCAGCTCTGCAGAGAGCTTTCAGTAGTGTCTTGCCTCAGCCTTTTTCAGAGAATTGCAGAGGTCAGAAGGGAGCTCTGAAGACCATCAGCTCCAAGCCCTCTGCTCAAAGCAGGGTCAGCAAAAGCAGGCTGCTCAGAACCACATCCAGGAGGGTTTTGAGTATCTCCATGGTGGGAGACTACATAACCTCTGGGCAATCTATTCCAGTGTTTCATCACTCTCCCAGTAAAAAAAAAAGCTTTTTCTTATGTCTGAATGGAATTTTATTTTGCTATTGCCTCTTGTCACAAAGCAGCACTGACATTCTGGCTGTCTTCACACCCTCTTATGAGGTATTTCTATACTTTGACAGTGTCTTCCAGGAGCCTTGACTTCTCCAAGATGAATGACCACAAGTCTCCCAGCCTCTCCCTGTACAACACATACTCCAATCCCTTACTCATTTTCATGAGTATTCTTTTCATGAGTTTCTTGGCTATTCAAAAGGAACCTTGACAGACTAAGAGCAGAATAGGGTGCTTTGGCCACTCCTCTTTTTTTTTATCAGCTGCAAACTTACTGATAGTACAGACTCTCATCATCCAGATCATTACTGAAGATGTTAAAGGGCACTGGTGCCAGGATCAATCTCTGGGGTACAGCACCAGTGGCTGGCCTGCAGCAGGAGGAGTTCATGCTGCTGACTACAAGACTTTGAGCCTGGCAGCTCAGCCAGATTCCAGCCCACATCACTGTCCACTTACCTAATCCATGTTTCATCAGCAAAGAGAAAACAGATCTACAGAACTTAGGGTAACACTGAACAAGCACAACTTCTTCTATGACTATATCTGAAAATTTTAATGCTTCTAATTGATTTTGCTTCTCTAAACAATGTTATTCCAAGCTATTATTGTAAAGTTTCTTATTAGCATCTAGTAAATACTTGTTATTGTGAAAAAGGTATCTTCCACAAATGAAGCACTAGTGACAATATACATAATTTAGCATTTGTGCATACTGGGGTGTCATTATTATTTTGTAAAGAATAACAGTAATTCAGTTGTACATTCCTACAAACAAAGTTGTATAAAATACAAGCACGTATTTGTGTAGAAATGGTTACAATTAACAGTCTCATGCAAGAGATCTTCTCAAACACAAAACAAGATCTCTCCCTCCCCTGCTTCCTCTCTATTTCACAGCCTTCTGTCTGCTGATCCCTCTCTGACAACTTATTACACCAGGGGATGTGAACAGAGGAGTAACACTGGGGAATGAAAGTCATTACTTTAGTGTTTTCATCTTCCATATTGTACTTTGGAGAAGCAAGAGAACCAAGATGGCAAAGCCAACTATATGATTTTATTTATGTACTTCCATGGGGAACTATGGAAGAAACAAACGTTATTGCTTTTTAGCATTAAACTGCAATGCCAGTTAACATAACTTTTATATGCAGCTTTTAAGATTCAAAAGACCGTCAAAATTGAAGGCAAGTTACAGAACCTATAGCTATGTTCTGCCTACCATGCATTTATTTTGCATGTGGACTGCACCTCGAGTGTTGACGGAGCTGGCAGATGTCACTGAGAGGTCACTCTTGACAATCTTTGATTGATAACAGCAACTGGGAGAAGCACCCAAAGACTGAAGAGAGCAAAACATCACTCCTGCTTTCAAGAAGAGGAAAAAGGAATTCACAGTGAACTACAGGCTGGTCAGCCTCACCTTGCCCTGGGAAGGTGACAGAGCAGCTAACCCTGGAACCCATTTCCAGGCACGTGAATGAAAAGAAAATCAGCAGCAGACAGTGAGAATTCACTAAAGGTCATGACTGATCAATTCAATAAACTGCTATGATGAAATGAGTGTCTGGTGGATAAGGGGAGAGCAGTGGACATTGTCTATCTGGACTTCAGTAAGGCCTTTAATACTGTCTCCTATAAGAGCCTCCTAAATAAGCAGTTGACAAAAGAATTGGATGCACAGACAGTGAGAAAACTGTCTCAAGAGGGTGGAGATCCAGGGAACAAGTCTAGCTGCAGGTCAGTGATGAGCAGTACCCCTGGAGATGCTGTTGGGACCAGTCTCACTTAACATCTTTGTTAATGATCTGACTAATGGTGCACAGTACACTCTCAGCAAGCCTGCAGATGGCACAAAACTGAGAGGAGTGGCTCATACACCTGAGGGTCATGTTGCCCTCCAGAAGGATCACAAAGGGATGAAGAAAACAGCTGACAGGAACCTTGAAGTTCAACAGGAAGTGCAAATTCCTGCACCTATATGTGATGGGGGTCTACACCACTGGCAAGCAGCTTGACATCTATTGATATCTTATTACATTTTTTATCTATGTAAGATGACGAACACAATGTCTGCATCTATTTTAAGACTAATTTGTCAGAAGCTATTACTCCTAATCCATGTGAATTACTTTTTCCTTAATGTTCCCAACAATAAGGGGCAGTACAATTCAAATATATCACCTTTCAAATCACAGAAGCATGGCAACATTTAGTATTCATTTTTCTAAGCAGTATTCCAGCCATGTTTGTGAGAATTCCAAAACAGAACAAAACTGATACTCTTCTTCTTACCATAAAGTTCAAATACATTCTCCATAGCAGTGGACAATGGGTACCATTTTCACTCTGAACTGCATGTTCAAATAGAGCTACGATCCGATTTGTTATTCCAGTTTCAGGAATAGTACAATGTATTTCACCAACATCTGCCCTGAAACACAGAGGAGAGAAGAAACAACAGTCCTTTAAATGTAAGCCAAGGGACCACATCCAGGTAAGAAGGGGTAAAGAACGATGTACTGTCTGTTCACAGCACCGTATAGAGCCAGGATTTGGTAATTATTGCTAAAAACTCAATGTTACAAACCAGATTTTTAGCACTTGCCAATGAAATCAACACATTTCTAAATAGGAAAATTAGGAAAAAATATAAATTACGTATTTTTGTGAAAATTCATGAAGCACATTCAAAAATAATTTCTCTTTGAATATGATAATCCACTATCATATGATCTTAAAACATCTTAGTCTACCTCCAAGATTATTTATCATTCTAAGACTGGCAAAGCAGCTCAAAAGAAATTCAAGTCTGGATCAGCATATCTTCTTCTGGTGCCCAGGCAAGTTTGTTCAAATTTACCTCTCACTTTTGTAAGGCCATACATGGGTCTTTGATCAAAGTCAAAATTACAACTCTGGATTTCAACCACAATTACAACAGTAATTTTCAGACAGAGATTCAAATCCCCTAAGTTCCAAGCAGAACACAAAAGCAGGTAGGTAGTTTTCACTAAAGCACTGACTTCCTTCTACAGCTGATACAGACTGGCTTACTTTTGATGCTTGAGCTTGAAGAAGCAGACTGGAGCACTGATGGCAACATCACCTGTCTGTGCATGTTCTCTTAGCCTGCCAGCTTGTTCCACTCCCCATTAACACTTGGCTCCTAACCTCTTTTTTTCATCTGCCTTTGAAGTAATCTTCCCTCTCACTTCAACCTTTGTCATGAGGGAAAATTATGTAATCTACTCTGCATGGAATTCAAACATTTGAAGCCTTGTACCTAACACTGACTTACAAACATTCCTGTTTCACCCTTCATGTTCATTTTTTCATCTGAATTACATGCACTAAAGCAGAAATACAAACCAGAATATGAAACAGACATAGCACAGACGTTTTCTTATTTTGTCACAACATCACAAAACATTAGTTTTATGCATGACTGACAGGCCACTTATCTCCCTGCTGCAAGAGTTCAGCTCTGCTCTTGCAACACCCAATGTGTTCCTTATAAATATAATCTATAGGAAAGGCTTTGCTAGCAGTGAACAATTTGGAAAGGAACTCAACGTCACTGGGAAAATAATTCTGAAATTTTCAGTTCCAAGTAACAATAACAAAAACCTATCATAGTGTTGATCTGTAATTAACAGTAAATCAAATTACTATCCTCCTTTACATTTGGTGGCTGTAGAGCTCTTATTACAATTTAGGATGACATAGACTAACAGCATGGGAATGTCACTATCATGTCTGAATGCCTGCTGCCAGCCTGCAGCAATCAAAGAAGTGAATGCCTCATCATTTTGAAGTATACTGATATTACGTAATTTCACCAAGTGTGAATATTGTGAGCTAACAGCTATGTAAAACTTCCAGGTAACTCCTCCCTAGAAATCTGTTGCTATGTGCAGACACAAACTACCAAGCTGTCGATGTCACTGGAGATATGTAGGCAGCAGTGGCTCCAAACAATGAGAAGGCAAGAGTTAAGAGAATAAGCTCTAAGAACGAACATGTTTCCCGCATCTCCTTTTCTTTCTCAGGAGCAAAAAATCTGAGCCCAGACCACTCTGAATTCATGGAATTTCCAGCCTCTTCTACCTAGTAACAGCCTCATATGAAAACTGAACTCTCAAGGACTCACTATGGAAACAGATCTGCCACAACTGTATTCTGTGATTCAGGAGTAAAGTAGGGCAGCCAGCTCAGACAGAAACTGCAGTGTAGCTCTGTATTATGCTCTTTTATTGCTGTAGTACTAAAATACAGCAGTTTCTAAGCTCACAGTGTCTTTCTTGGCCATCTAAGCAAGCTTAGTTATTTAACAATCCCTAAAAAAATGTGCATCATCCTGATGCCAGTAGCAAGTAATCAAACAAATTCAAATACAATCTGGCTCAGTATAAAGGACATAAGGCTATCACCCAGGGCTCTAAATCTGTTCAAGATTCTGCCACAGACTCTCTGCTCAGCCTTGAACAAAAAACCTCTAGCTACAGCTTCTTCATCTGTAAAATGAGAACTGTGATAGCATTTTCTCTCCTCTGTTAAGTGATTAGACAGATTAAAAAAACCCGCAATTGTAAGAAGCTGCAAGGAATTACCTCTGGATCTTCTCTGTGAGTTTTTTTCTCATCTGCTCTGCTTGGATTGCAAACAGCCATGGCTCTAAAGAGTTAGTAGACCTTGTGACACTATCAAAAAATCTTCGTGCTTTGCTCGCACTGTGAGACTTCCTTTGGATGTGGATGTATGACCTCCAAAGAGATTGGTTGCTAGGATACCGTTTCAGAGCCTCCGTTAGTGCCTCTCGCAGGGGATTCAAAGGATAAACACTAATTTTCATGTGGAATCTCAGTAAATTTGTATGCAGCAGTGTGACAGCTTCAAGAGCAGTGGGAAAATTTAGAATGCCAAAATTCTCTCCAGTATTTTCACATTTCCGTGAACCAGAAGCTTCAAGTTTTTCTGAAGCCTGGGTATAAATTAATACTGCAGCATCAATCCCAACAGTCAGATACTGGAACAGTGCATAACAACCAACCAGGTTAACCAGCTGATCAGTAACATTGACCTGATCCTGATCAGGAACTGGTGTTTTACTTAAATAATCTTGCAGTGCATGCTCATATGTTTTACGAGCTTTCAAGACGTTCACAGATAACACTTGTCCACTATAGGGCACGTAGGGGCCATTTTCAGTCAATTTGGTCAATATATGAACAGCACGTGATGTAACAGCTCCTTCTATACTTTCTAGCAGTTCCACTTCCAGCTGAGCATAGAGGAGGCTGAGGCTGCAGAGCTGGGCACTCTTCAATCCTCCTGTCCCCCCTGTGCAAAGAGCTGTGTCAAACACTTTCCTGGCATCATCTGTGTTACCAAGCAGCCATTCTAGGTATGCGTAAAGTTTCCAGAGACAAAGGTTGTTTCGGTTGTCAGGTGCTTTAAGGAAATTCTTGGCTAACTTTTTACTCTTCTTCCCTTGTGCTTTTAGCTTCTTTTTCTTTTTTGCTTGGAGACACTGAACTACCTGCAGGGGAAAATAAATAAAGCGTATTTTGAGAGGGATGGAAGAAGAAAGGAGAAAAAAAACCCTCACAGCTATTTTTTATTTCATAACTGTGTTTTGTTTTCATATTGGTTCATGTTTTACCATAAGCCAGATCTGTTGCTACTCAATACTGCTGTCACAACTGCCTGCTGTCAGCTCCCTCCAACATAGTCAAATGACAAAGGCTTATCATTCTTACTCCTGCTGCTGACATTAACCAATAATATCAAACTTCACTCTTTTAAAAGGCCAACTGCTCAAACAGAGCTGCAAACTTGTGACAGTTGAGAAAAGGAAAAAAAAAAGTCATGTAGCTTATGACTACCACAAATAAACCCAAGTAGCTTTTCACAGCAGGCAACATCATAACAGACAAATGTGGAGATTGGATGGGAAGATTATAGGACATGAGACCTTCTGGTCAGGTAGTGTTGAGGTAGGAGAGAGTGATCTTACCCATAAGGAAACACACTATCAAACTTTCTTAAGAACTAGGAAGGCAACCTGGAACCTCTGCCCTTCTGTGAACATTTATCAGAGCACCTTTACTTGAATAAATCCATATGCATAGAATCACAGAATTTTAAGGGCTGGAAGGGACTTTAAAGGTTATCCAGTGCCAACCCCTCCTGCCGCAGGCAGGGACACCTCACACTACACCTAACTGTTCAAGGCCTTATCCTACCTGGCCTTGGACACTGCCAGAGTTGGGGAAAGTGATATAGTGTAATATCCTTCAAGAACACTACAAAAGTAACTTGTATACGAGGCACAAAGTTTCTTAATTAGGTGCTTTTGTTATGGTATCAGGAATTATCCACTGAGTAGTACTTGGCTGACTCACTGTAAAAAAAAACACTCGCAGCAATTCCTGTCCAGTATACTATGTATCATACAATAACATTTCTACAAAACTTCAAAAAATAGTTTGCTACAGACATGACACTCTGTAACATGTAGTGAAGAAAATGGTTTTTTGGTTTTCCCCATGTGCAATCTTAACTAGCACTTCCTGCTTTCAATACTTAGTCCTCCAAGACAACTTTCATGAAGATTTATTTTAATTCAATATAAACATTAAAACAGAAGAAAGCCACACATCCCAAGATTGATTATATGCAGACTCTTCATTACCTTAGATATTTCATACTGTAGCCAACAAATAGCCAGGTTAGATTTTTCCTTTCCTGTAAATATCTGGGAAAGCACATGGAAGACATTCTGTATGAACTCCTCTCCTTCTTTACAGTGGCCTATCTGATGTCTGCCTCGTAACATCGTATCCATATGACCAATACTGTTGAATCCAGAAAGTGGAAAATCAACAGAAGTCAGCGGTTTATCATCATAAAGCACACTATCAAAGATGTTATTTTCATCCATGGCAACATAGAGACTGGAAGGAAAGGGTTTACTTGTACATGGAACTCCCAGGAATTGCAAAAAAGAGTACAATAGTTGATGTTGAAGCTTTGGATTAGAAAGACGGATTAAAGATGGTCCAAGATCATCAAATAACACCTAAAAAAAAATCCAAATTAAAACAAATTTCATTAATTTATGCAATCAAATAAAAACAGCAAATCTGTAATTTATATAATTAAAGAACTTTTTCAAATCAATAGGATTTAGAATTACTATTAAATGGTATCAGAAAGTCACTCAAATGAAAAACAGACAAGTTAAACAAGCAATCTGTTTTTCCAGTCAGACTGTAAATTTCCTATCAAGAGATTTCTTTGCTTATGAGCAACAAAGACCTCTACAAAAAACTTACAAAATGAAGGTCTGGAAGACTTTATTGCATAGGCCATTTAACACATTCTAATTTGAAAATCAGTGTCTGACTTGACCTATTTCCCAAGGAATAAAAATTATCCAACTATCTGACTTGAAGGCAATGAAAACTTTGTTTACTTAATGCATATCTTTTCTTAAACACCTATTTCTGTGAGATTTCTCCATACAGATGACAGGAATCACTGAACAGCAAAGACAGGCTGCAGATTTTCCAAAGTTTACCATGAGCTTCCCATGGTTTTCAGAAGTCTCAGCACAAAACCTCAGGCAAATTTTGAAATTCAAAGAAAAGATCTTTTTTCCAAACAAAGGGAAGTAGTACTGTTCTAAAATGTCCACAAATATGGCAACGAATTCAAAATAAAGGATTACTAGTCTTATCATGTCCCCTTGTCCTATTATAGCACAGTGACCTGTCTTTCTGGATCTTCACAATCTTCTTCAGCTTCCTTTTTGGTTTTGTCTGGCCTCCAAGGTAACCAGTGCCTTGCTTCACGGGAATATTCAATATCCAACCAAATATGCCACTTGGGAAGTGTTTTATCTTTTATGTCTTGATCCTCATCTATCTCTTCATCATCCTCATCATCTAAAATCAAATCAATATACGCACATACAAAATTACTAAAGAAAAATTAATCCACCAAATTCAAAGGCCACACATGACATACACTTTAACTGTTTTAACAATAGAAAAAAATACAGTATTAATAAAACAACACACAAGACATAGCTGAGAATTCCCACATCACCATTCTGGGTTTTGACACCAAGTCTGTAAGAATAGGAAAGTAGGAAGCTTCCAAACTTTTAGAAGCTGTGAATTGGTGTCAGCACTCAAACTTTTTCACGGAGGAGAAAACACTGACAGGCTGTGGGCCACTTTTATCAGTACAAATTTGCAAGCAACAGCCAAGAGTCAGTCATCCTTCTGTGCAATTTAGATTCTTCACTTCATACCTGCGCATAAAATTTCAAGTATGCTTTATGAATACAACTGTGCATAAAACATTTTGAGAAAAGCACTGTACATAAAACCTGCTACTTTAATATTAAACACTGCAAAACAATTTTGACCATGTTGATTCATAGTAAGTGGTATTTTCAGCATTTTAATTAATGTGCAGTTGAAACAACCCATGTAGTTACACACACACAAAATAGGACATGCTTAACCACATTCCACTATTATGATAATCTTTCTGGACTATTGGATAAAATTACCATATTTTTCCTCTGTGCAGAAACTGAGGAGTACCTATAGGCAAAGGGAAAGCTTGTAGAGATGTTTCTTTTTTATTGCTGAGGAAAAAAAAAAGCCCTCAAAATTTAATAGCTACCTGCCATTTCTACATTTCATTACAAACCATTTCTACACCACCTCCAAATTCTTGATCCTGACATCTACTATTAACTAGGTGAAACACTCACAATCCCAGCTCTTCTTAATTTTCTGGTAGAACAACCAGGTGGTTGCAAAATTTTTACTCTGTATATTTTTGTGGTCAAATGTCTCCTTTAGTCAGCAACTCTATGAAAAAAAGACAGCATTTCCACAATCTAATCAAAGTTTGAAGAAACCTGATGGTTTTTAATGAACTCACTGAATTGTAGACTGCTCCTGAACTTTAGGGGTTGACACCTATGGGGAAAGCGCTGGTGCACACTGGATCTGCCCAAGACTGGCAGCGGTCCTCTTTATGCTGAGTCTTCTCAATTTGTGACCAAATGTCTAGAGCCATCAAAAATAAAACTGCTGATCTCAGTAACAGGCCAAGGAAATTCCATCTTAATCCAGGGAAAAGGGAGGCACATCATTATCTTTCACTTCCCTTGTTTACTAAAAGCAGACTCAAACTTGCTTCATGGGAGTTGCTACAGCAGTAGGATCGGTACAAGCAAAGACTGCTCATCTTTGCTCAGACACATTGCAGCCTCCTGCTTCCCTGCAAGCTTCATCTGCTTCAGAAACAGTCCTTACATGAAAGGAAGTGCTGTAGACCACTTTGTAGACAAAGTGAGGCTAAGCAGCAGGGAGTGTTTCCTGCATCCCTGCTCATCCAGAAGCAATCCAGCCAAGTGAAGACACAATTCCTTCATTTTCTGCATCACAAAGAAAAAGGAAAGGTTTTCCTCCTATTTTAACTACGGCTTTGCTTAAGAAACTGAAATCTGATTCTAGAAATAGAATCATAAATCTAGGTATCCTTGAGGCAACTGTCATCAAATAATATAATCCCACCTCATCTACTAATATGGTGAAAGAGTCTTAAGGGAAGTAGCTTCCTTTCACTTCTGATGGGTGCGAATCTCCACCAAGTACTGACAACTTTAGCTTCAGTTTTCCAACATAAAGTGGAGGATATGCCATCCTGTCCCTTAATTCTCATTGTAGGAAGGACAACAATGTTCCATAAACAACATTGTACACAGTACATTCAACACACGCTATTCCCTGTGAAGTGTGTAATACATCATCTTGATTTCAGTACATTTTTTTTTAAATTTGTATGCAAAAACATGACAAGAATCAGATTATATACTGCAAATCAGAACGTTCAGAAGAACATATGGACATACAACTACACATACTGATACACACATACCAGGCTTAAGAACCCAGCCACCCTTTTCTTGTTGGTGCATCCATGCTTTCCAGCCTCTTGCTCCTTTTTCTCCAATTCGTGGTTCTCCACTATCCCAAAAGGGCTCAAAGAATTCCACCTATTGTTTTCAACAGGACCAATCAAAACAAAACATATAGAAAAATAATTTTTGCTGTTGTACAGACATTAGCTGTGTCAAGCTTTCCAGATCCTACAAGCACCTATCTGGATAAAATTTCTATATCTGAAGACTTTGTTAGATGCTGCTCAAGATTCAGCAGGAACAACTGAGTACTTCAGTTGTGCTTTGTGTGTCCTTAGCTCTAATGACCATCTGTCTCCTATTACATGCTTCTGCTGTGTACCATCCCTTGGCTCAGACACTGAGATGTGACTGTTAATACAAATATTAACAATAAAATTTACTCCAAGAAAAGTCAAGCATCGACACATCAGAAAATTCAGGGCTTACAGCAACTGTAAAATATAATTCTGCTTCTCATGGATTTATTCTTTGCTGCAAGTGAGAAAGTGAACTGTGAAAACAGTATGGAAACAAGTAATTCCAGACTGAGTCATAACACTTCTGTAAGACAGGAGAATGTGTGATCAGCTGTAAATTTGGCATTTTCCTATTTTCAAGAACTGCATTTCCAACCTAAACATGGTCCTTTTGAATTGAGGTTCCTTTTCATCCTGCTCTAAGATTTTTTAAATACTACAGATAATTATGCAGTTTTTCAAATGATTGGAACTGTAACTATGTGTATCTGTGCAACTACACCAAACCCCCTAAGACAGCTATGACTGAACTCTAAATTTTAGCTCTTTAAGAAGACACGACTGTTTCTTAACCTGTAAGATTGCTCCATTTGTGGGTAACAGTTTTAATTAAGAGAGCAGGAACTGGAGTCTGGGTTTCTGGGGAAGCTGAGGTAACTAAAGCAAATTCAATTTTTATCCTCTACAGTAGCCCAGCTGCCTAAATGGCGGCCTCTCTACCTCTCATTAAAAAGGAAACAGTTCCTAACAGTTCGGTGGGATGATGTTACTGGCATCTAAATATTAACTTCTGTATTATTAGTGGGGTGCATGTGCAATATTCTCCTGAAAAAATTAAGAGAAAAAGTGATTTAATACTTCAACATTTACCATTATAAGCTAAACAGAATATCATGGGTCAAATAAAAAGCACTTGAAAGCATGAAAGTCTTCCTAATGTAGCCATCAAATTAATGGAAATAGGTAACAGAGAACCTAAGAAACTTTTGCAAAAACTGTCTGGAACAGAAAGATTTTGTGTCCTATCAGCTCTCTCCATCAACAGTAACAGAACAACAGCATTTTGGGGGAAAAGAAGCAGGGCAAGTGCTAACTCGACACAGACATTGGTCAGCTAACTCCATTTTTTTCACCTTTAATTATTAAAAAAGTTATGAAACAACTGGTTATCACACTTCATTATATACAGTAGAAGTAGCCAGTAGTTCCAGAGGACCCACAAGCATTTTTCCAATGCAAGCATCACCTTGAAGAACCTCTACATAAGCTGTTATCCAAAATATTTCCCCATGTCCTTAAAAATGCATCAACATTTTTCTGGTACAGGATTCTCTGTAATACATAAAGACACACACCCATTTAAATGGAAATTGCTACCTGTCCCCTTGTCGGCAGTTCTTTTACACTGTCAGGTTTAAAGAAGGTGAAGTCAATCAGAGCCTGAAACAAAGACACTGCTTTCTCAGAATGGCCAGCCTGTCTCAGAAAGTGGCATTGCTGAATAAATATAGCTGTAAGAAAAAGAAGATAAAATCTTAGTATTTCAAATTTTGTTGCAAAGTATTTTATTACAGCCCACAAATATAAAAATACATATACAACATGCTGTGAACATACTTGTTTTGGAACAGTATCAAAATCCAAGACATAGGGAGTAACTAGCATAAATGCATGTCAAAATTGTCACAGTTTAATTAAGACTGCCCACTTTAAATGTGCCAAAGAGATAACATTTACTCACACCATCCATGCAGTGATGGAAAGTTTGACACAATGGCCTGAACTTCACTGTATCCAACATTGGTCAGTGGGTCATAGCCCTCTTTGAAGATGCTGGGCATTATCACAATGCACACAGCAGGAAATAACACGAAAAATCTTTTTTGTCTGAGTTTTGCGTGAGATATTTACATTGATAGTATGTTGGCAATACATCATTTTCATTCCAATTGTCATTCCCTTTTTCTTTTCCTTTATGCAAGACCTGAGCTAAGAGTCTTTTGGTCAAAATATTACTGCTTAAAAGTAGGGAAGAGCCCTATCCCTTGCTCTTCAACAAATTATTTGTCTAACCACTGCCATATCCCTACTGCACATTGAGCCTCAGTCTCAGCTTAAAAAGGGAAGCAAAATCTCAGTGTTTCTCTTCATATTTTGCAATGAGAGTCTTAAACGAAAGAGTTGAAGAAATATCAGGTGTTACAAACATCTCCATCATGAGGCAGCTCAAGGACATTTCAGCGACACTCAATCACTCCAAATTACACTCCAGTCCTAACAAAACAGCAGCCGTTCAAATTGCTTTAAATCATAATCGATTTACAAAAAAACCCCAAGCCCATAAAGACTTAAATAAATCCCTGACGGCTTGGAAAAAAGTAAAACAGTTCTTCAAATACTACTGTTCCTTCACTAAACACATTGGCTTTGGAGGATTTTGAACAACCCAAATATTTAGGTGTCTAGATACACAAGTAACAACATAGGTTGTTATGCTCTTAATTATCATCTTATATTTAATACATGGGAAATTATTTACTCCTTTTATCTGAATTTAGATGTATATCAGATGTATGCACATAAAAATCTGAATTCAGCTAGAAGATATAAACTAGGCATTTTTTCTGCAAAGTCAATGATTACTCCTGCTAACAAAGACTTTGAGACTTCTGAAGATACATAACAACAAAAACAATTATTAAGTTTATAATACATTCTTCCCAAGTATTTTAACCAATTTAGGCACCATGTCCAACTGACACTGAAAAAAATTGTCCTTTCCTAGTCACTCAGCTTCAGAGATGAACTTTGATTAAAATACTCTGAATGCAGAGGATGTCTCATCAGGATTTGCTGCCAAACTGGTGCCAAAAAAAAATTATAGCGTAAAATTCTCTGCGTTATAAAAAACAAAAAGGTATTTGAAGAAATGCAAAAACCAACATTTTCTTTGCGGTAAAAACTGAAAAAAGCATGAATACATACTTAATTCAGCCCGTGATGCTAAGACACTTCTGCAGCTGAACTGATTTAAAAGATAAGGACATTTCTCCCCAAGCAGTAGGTATAATTTGAAAAACAGGACTCCCTCTACACAGCAAAAATTAAGAATACTTTATCGTCTGCTTTATATTAACAGCTCCTAGTAAGTTTAAAGTATTATAAATTCTTATCTCCAAATTTACATAAAGCCTGATCTACCATTTTAAATTCAGTTTTACCTTTTCAAAATTTTGAAATACTTTAAAAAAACACCCATGTATTTCCAAGTAGATAGTACTGCACACTGAACTGAACACTAGATGGCACAGTCCCCCACTATTTAAAATCAGAGCTCTTACACTTTGTCCTTAGAAAGGTCAAAGGTTGAAGATACAAGCCTAATGTACATCTACACTGCTACTCACCTCATAATTAATTTCTGAAATGTTCTGTATATTTTAGCTTAACAAACAATTTAGTAACCTTCCTAATAAGTACACTGCCAATTAAAACTCAGCCCAAGAATTACATAGTTGAGTCACTAATAAAGAAATCTCAAAACAAGAAGTCTCCTAGTGGAAATTTCTCTAATCCTATCATTTGAATTCTGAAGGTGAAAAATAAAATACTTGAGAGCATTCATAAACAAATCACTATAGGCTTAAGAAAGAACAACAAGAAGTTATTTGTGCTTCTGTCCACTCATGAAGTTGAGTTCATTTTCATTTTAACCTATCTATGGATAAAAAAAGAAAAAGTACTTAGAAAAACTTCAATCTAATATTAGTTACCTCACTAAAGGAATTGTATTTTTTAAAAAAAATTCTCATAGCAGTCAACAAACTGCTTCATGAGTTTGTATTTCATAAGTCACATGTTCAAATATGTACAGGAAAACAAAATGAAAGAAATACCTTCCCATTTCCAAAATTAGATTCTGAATAAAACACTTGTCCTGAGAAACACTCATCGTGGTTTGAGTACAAAGTGACTGAAATATTGGAAATCAGAGCTAGTAGAAGCAATTAGAAGCTATCAGGCTGTACAATATCCACTGGGCAGTGAAGCATTTTTCCTTTGCAGCACTTTTTCCAGTGCTTGATCCAAGATGAATCAGTCAAAGATCGTATGAGATCTGAACACCTGAAACTAATGTGGTAACCCAGCATCTCAATCTATAAGTCCAGACTGGACATTGCACAACATCATTGCTCCAACAATAATTACAGAACTGCAAAAAACCAAGAGGTTTCTTGGACTATGATGCACGTGAAAAAAGTGGACTCCTCCATAACAGTCTCTTTTAGATTGAAAACTAATTTTAAAAGGAAAAAAACCAAGGCATGGTGACATTTATGGTAACACGAATGTTTTCCCCTCCTCAGTCTATTCACAGATTAATAATCACAATGACATGCCAAGGTAGAGAAGCAAAATTTAAATGGATAGGTTAAGTCATTTAGCTCCAAATAAGTTTAAAGACCATGCCAGAACTGAGCATGAACTCATTTCTTCCCCGAATCCACTCCAGCATCCTAACTATCCGACTTATTTTCCTTCCAGGGATAATTATCTAAGTTATAAAGTGGTAGATGTATGCATAGAATAAATACAAAAGGCATGATCACATGGTATTGCAGCTTAGAATTCTCCATCTACAAACTGGGATTCTCAAGAAAATTTCACATCAGACTTGTAATGTTCCTTCTCTTTTCTGAACTAAAGTACTCAGCTGTAAAACTTCTGAACAAGAGATAATCATTTTTTTCCACAAGTCTCCCTTTTAGAAAAGCACATCTCCTGGCTGTTGGCTGCAATTCTCCAGTCTTGACATTGAACTATAAACCACTCGGCACATTAGACTTTACTGGATCTTGTATCATAAACTCTCCTGGGGAAGAGAAGGATCTGCTTTATCCATATTTGGTTGGAATATCTGCTTTAATTTTCAGCTAAGAAATCAGGATGCCAGGCATTTTGAAGAGAAGAAGAGCTTCATGCAATACATAGGAAAATCTGTTCTTAATGCAGTTAGCTCCTTTGAAGACCAATCTGACTGTAATATGAAACAGAAAGAACCTTACCCAGCATAGCTTCTTCTGTGCCAGGCAGCAGAGGATGGGATACCATGCTGCCATCCTGTACAGCTGCCAATGTTGTCAAACATTTTCCATAGAGACTGTTGATCTTTGAAACAGAAAAGGTAGTGAACTGACTTTGACAGAACAGAAGGTATTTCTTCCACATCTCTGGATTATTGGGATGTAAAAAAATTAGCTTCTGCCATTCTTTGATCAAAGCTGGTGGTTCCCAGAATTCTGCGCAAAGCTTCAGCCTGGCAAGTTTCAGATCAACATTACTTGGATTGCTTTCAATTGCCCTCTCTAAAATAGCCAGTTTCTTTTCCAAGATTAACTTGAGTGATTTTCTTCTTAATTCCTGCTCTCCCGTACTGGCATATGGGCTAGGTCCTCTCATTAATTCATCCTTAAAACAAAAAGAAACATCCTTATAACCTTAGGAAGAATGATCACTAGAATCACAAGAATGTTGATATTTGTGAAGATGAGTTAACAGCTCATTCTTCACCAAGAGAAGATATACAGTTCGAAACAACTGAAACTACAATATGATGTTCATGTATTTATTACTTATAATAAGCAACAAGGTCCGTCAGAATACGTACCTGAAAGGAAATAAATTCCATCCAAGCATTAATATCTCTTGGGTTTTCTCTGACTTTTTTGTTATGTTCTTCCACTTTTGCCATTAGAATGGAGTTCATGTTTATCCCAGGCTCTTGAGTTGTTTGCTGTGTATTTACAGACTCATTGTCTGCACTCTTGCACCCTTTTCCTTGTAGCCACACTGTGGTTGATTGATCATAAATCCCAAGAGGATTAACTTCTGTTGCATCAGAACAATCATCAGTTTCCACTTGGGAAACTGGTATAAAAGCAGGTGGGTCAGATGGAGAATTTTTATTACAAACAAGAATCCCATCTGTGTTCAGCATCTTCACATTGTGCTTTGTGAAGTAGCGCTCAGGTCGACTCTGTACTTGCTTCCTTTTTGATGTAGAACTGCTCCAAGTTATGCAGTGTTTCTTTGCATCTATGCCAAGACAGGACTCTCCTTTCCTTTTGTATCTTGGAAGAGAAAATATAATTAAACATCTTCTAAGATACGCATTAGAAGATACCTCCTTTTTGAAGAAAATAATTTTATTCAAATTGACCCAAATACTGTATGCACAGACCTTCAAAACTTAAGAACCTGGTAACTCTTTCCTTGTTTAAGACTTCAACTTATCAATTCTTTCAGTCTCATCACACTTTTAATATCATACTAAGCTTCCTCTGAGTTCAACAATGTATGTCATACTCAAGCAGAAGAAAACCCTTTTTCTATCATTTAAGCCATGTAGACAAACCTGAAGAAAGAACAACAGACATTATTTAGGTTTACTTAGATTAGATTATTTTAAACTGAAAAAAAGATACTAGTTGTTCAGTCCAATACTTTCCTTCTGCATCCCTAAGCCTCTGTCCATTTTATACGCCAAAAAGTGGAGAGAAGTGTGAATAGAAAGAGAGGCCATGTTTATAAAGGCCACAGTAATCCTATGGAATAAGACAGGAAAACACCATCTTCAAATATTACCAAGAATGTAACTTCAGTGGCAGATATAGTGATGTGCAATGCTAAAATAATACTTTTCATCTCAGAGAACAGCTGACAATCCAAAGGTGACAGAAAATTGAAATGAATTGTAACCAGGCAATTTTATTGCAAAGGTATATAACACTACAAAAATATAGCCCATAAATTCTCGCTCCTCCACAAATAATTATATGCAGTATCATTGTATCTACAGTACACAATTTTCCTGAGAAAATAAAGAGGTAAGTGTACACACATAATGTATAAGCCAAGTGAAGGCTCCTTTGGATGGGTTTCTGTATTAATGCGAGGATATGTTCTGAAGGGTCATCATAGCACCAGTAACCCACTCAGGATGTTCAATTTGCAATTTCATCTCTAGTGACTTGAAATACAGCATTGCATAGGACAGACACATTTGAGTACAATGTCTGGGTGAAATCTGTTTGCTAAGAATATACCTGTAGCTTTTTTTTTTTTTACAAAGATATCAAACAACTCAAGTAAGTAAACCTTGTGACAAATCTAGTATGAAATAATCAATACCCTTACCACCCTTTCAGACATAGAAACAGAACAACAGAGACCAAAGAGAACACTTGCTCAAAGATGATTCATAACACAACCTGGGATTTCTGACCTCAAGAACATCTTTGAATCTGCCCCATGCTGCCATCTCCAGATGGCCCTGTAGTTTGCTACACAGAATGTTTTGAAAAACAATGAAAATCATGCACTTTATACCCATTATTTCACGCCATCTTTTGCCCTTTAAAACATTTATCCAAGAATCATAGAATGGTTTGAGTTGGAAGGGGCCTTACAGATCTCATTCCAACCCCCTGGGCAGACATCCTCCACTAGATCAGGCTACTCAAAGCTCCACCCAACCTGGCCTCGAACACTTCCAGGGATGGGGCCACAACTTCTGTGGGCAGCCTATTCCAAAGCCACACCACACTCACAGCAAAGAATTTCTTCCTAATATTCAATCAAAACCTACTCTTTTCAGTGTAAAACCATTTCCCCATGTCCTGTCACTACATGCCCTTACAAAAAGTCCCTCTCCATCTTTCTTGTAGGCTCCCTTCAGGTACTGGATGGAGCCTTCTCTTTTCCAGGCTGAACAACTCCAATTCTCTCAGACTTTACTCATAGGAGAGGTGCTCCAGCTCTCTGTAATCAACCTAGTGGCCCTTCTCTGGACTCAATCCAAAAGGTCAATGTCCTTCTTGTGCTGGGGACTCCAGAACTGGATGCATCACTTCAGGTGGTGTCTCACCAGGGCAGAGTGGAGGGGCAGAATCCCAGTCCTAACCCTGCTGGCCACACTGCTTAGGATGCAGCCCAGGATACAACTGGCTTTCTGGGCTGCCAGCACCTATTTCCAGCTCGTCATCCACTAGCTCTCATCATTGCTCTCACCCACCAGCACCCCAAAGTCCTTCTTGGTAGGGCTGTTCTGAATCTGTTCATCCCCCAGACTGTGTTGATACTGGGGGTTGCCCTGATCCAGGTGCAGCACTTGCAATTGTTAAATCTCATGAGGGACCCCCGTTGAGCTTGCCCAGGTCCCTCTGGATGGCTTCCCTCTGGATCCTTCAGAAGTGTTAACTGCACTACTCAGCTCACTGTTGCCAAACTTACTGAGTGTACACTTGATCCTGCTGTCCTTGTCATTCATGAGGAACACATTAGATAGCACAGGTCCTAGTACAGACCCCCAGGAGATACCACTTGCCACTGACGCTGGCCCAAAGCCAAGTCAAATTTTGAGATAAGCTACACAAGTTATCTTTTCCCATCTTCTATATAAAAATGTCACAGCCAGACTCAATTGACTCTGTGATAGCCTGGATACAAACAGAGAACAACGTTCTTTACCTTGCTATGTCCCCACGATACAAGGACTTGTAGGCCCAGTTTGCAGGGTCTGGTTTCTTGTCTATGCGGAAGGTGTCAGCTGTGGGAGCCTGGATATCATCAAGCCAAATAGAGCGACTGCCAGTAACATTCGATGCTTTCTTACTTACACTGCAGAAATAAAAGAAATATTAAATCATACAACAAATTTTGTCTAAAAATGAAAAACAAAGAAATGCTAACTCAATGTTACACAATGAGGCAAACCCAGCCACATATTAAGATTTTTGCACTACTTAAGAATGTTTAACGCAATCCCTCTCTAAATCCTCACAAGAAATCTGTGAAACGAAACAAGATTCTTACAAAAACTGAACATAAGCCTCTACATGACTTTAAAAATTTATTTCATAACCACCATATCATGCTTTCCTCTGCACAACAATACTTCACTGAGTATTTTAGTGACAAGTTTTTTGATATGATTAAACAAGTGATTCTAAATCTGTTTCCCTTGCTTTGAATGCAGGTTTAATCATATAAAGCTTAGAAAAAGATGATCAAGCAGTGGCAAAAATTTCAGTTGAAGAGACATGCACAAGAACACAATGAATTTACATCTTGCATAGTGTTAATATATACATACTTTGCTGCTGCTTCCTTTTCCCTATTTTTGCCACTTCCTTTGTCCTTGATGTGCTTAGCGTCCACATCTGATTCGCTGCTACTAGAATCCCCTTTGGTTTTCTTTTTTGTCTTCTTATTGTGATGATGCTTTTTCTTCTTCTTTTTCCTTTTCTTACTTGTCTGTTTTAGACTGTCATCTGTATCACTCTCCTCTGACAACTCAGATCTTGAAGTAGTCCTGTTCGGAAAAAAATATATACATCTATATATACAGCTAAGTAGTAAAACTGTTAAGGAATACCACAAAAAGAAAGTTCAGAACATTTTACTCTTTGCCTTTATTCTCCTTGTACGTTTTTTTGAGAAGGCAGCAGTAACATATACAACAAAAGTGATATAAATCTGCATTAAATAACCACTATGTTTTTCAGCTGCTGGAATTACTGACAACCAGTCTTCATGTTTTAATTGTCACAGCATTTTGAGGTGTGATCTGTACAAATATCCATCTGTTAACACTACCAAATAAAAGAAGATGACAAAATTTCCCAACTTTGCTAAACAACTTAGGTCACAATAAAACACTGAGAAATCTTCCACTGTCACCTGCAAAAGAAAAAAGCCTGAATTTTTTTCCCTGTTCTTTTATGACTTGTATAAGAAGTATCAAAACCACACTTTTAAAATTACTTCCAGATTAGAAAACCAAATCTCATCAACCAAGAAACAATTTTTTATGACTACAGAACTGTTATCATACAGTATAATGTAATACAATTACACCACGTACAACAGACAACTGAATTATTGAGAGATCACACAAAGGACACACAGTTTTGGCAAAACACATGTATATTACTATACATACCACAGAAACTCCCACACTTAATAATCTAATGAATAATGGACGTCTTCTCTAACCCTTACTTAAAGCACAAACTCTTCTTAAACTTTTTTTTTTCTACAATCTTTCAATGAAAGAAAGGAGTGACAACTCTCAGTATTCCAAACACGTCAATAAAAAAAAATACTGTATTTCAGAAACAAGGCATCTCAAGTAAGAGAACCCTGACACAATTTTTTTAAGGACACTAAGGAAAAAGAAACCAAGGAAGAACCATCAGTAGACCTTTAAACCAAACACACACACTTCTGCAAACCACACAAACAAAGCAAACCCTCTCAAAACCACCAACTACATTGGAGCAATTTATTTTTATAGAACTGAGATAAAACCAATTAGTTTTTATTAAACTAAGTTCCCAAGTAATAAGCAAAAAAAACCCCAAACAACAAATACCCAAACATTTTTCTGCACACTACTTTTTGACAAAGTCTTTTCCAAAGATAAAATTAATATGGTGGGTTTATTATGACATTCTGTTTGATGGTAACTTGCAAAATCCTTAGTTTTATGACATTAAAGTCTAAAAAGATTTGAAGAAACATAAGTAAAACATATGACTGATAAACAAAACAGTGATTGCATTTCAAACGCACGATGCATGTCAATGCAAGAACAAGTACAGAAAAAAGATTTATTCAGCTGGGCTTGGTATTATCAAGATTTTCTCTATCATGACAACCCAACAACCATCATGAAAATGGAAGCTTGTGTCAAACTAAAAGCGACTAAGGTTTTGAACTTGACAACTACAACTTGACTGCATGCACTACTGAGTGCTAGTTACAGTGTAGATAAGCCAACCAGTCTAGTGAATGTATTAAAAACAGTTCTGCAGCAATCGTGGTTGCTTAAAGCTCATTTCTGTAAGAGGGTATCATCACCCACTATCAGTTGACCAGCATGTTCTACACCCACACACAACCTGATCAATGTAATATTTCATTACAGTTCACAACGTCAACTGTTTT
Source organism: Vireo altiloquus (assembly GCA_013396875.1). Lineage (NCBI taxonomy): Eukaryota > Metazoa > Chordata > Aves > Passeriformes > Vireonidae > Vireo > Vireo altiloquus. The sequence goes on along the minus strand of VZRF01001259.1, from coordinate 284,876 downwards.
TCAAAAAGTAAAAAACTCAACTGTGAAATGGGTGATTTCCCTGCTTTCCATAGAGAAATCACAAAGATGATGCTTAATCTTCAGATGATTTCAAGGGTCACTTAAAACATTCAAAAGCTAATGAAGAATCATGATTGCTCAGTTCCCTCTCCATTCCAAAATAACAATAATTTAAAAGCAAACCTGAGAAACAGAAAATGGGAATGTAATTGCATACATATAATTTCTCATTATTTTAAGTTAAAAGACATTGGAAGCATTATTCAGTCTTTTACACATGACTCAGTTCAGGCATTTTAAAATACTGAACAACAAAATGAAAAGCTCTTACTGAACAGTAGAATGAAAAGCTTTTAGATTCTGAATTTGGTCTCATAACAAAAGATAAGCAAGACAAAAGAAAGAGGCTATTTCAAAAGACTCTAAAGTACACTCTACCTTGTTAATGGTGATTTTTCAGGAATGAGATTGGCAACTTCTGTAGTGCGCTGGTGCAGTAATAGTGCATCTTCTGCAGAGAAGCTTGGGTTACTCAGCCAGTCTAATTCTGCAGGTAAAAAAGGTGTGAGATCAATAAAATTAGCTTGCTGTGCTTTTTTAAGTTGGGGGTAATCTAGTCAGCAGACAGCTAAATTCACAGTAAATGGCACTAAGTAATGCAATAATTGAGCATATTGGAAAGCAGTCCATGAAATTTCCATTTAGCTCATACTGAAAGCTATGCTTAATAAATAGCTCTAGAGACAGTTCTATACATAAAAACACACAGCTCTATACACAGAAAAAGAATCTATCCAATATTCATTTTTATAATTTAAAAATTCTAACTTTATATATTTATATACTGTATAAATTTGTTATATATGTATAAGATCATCTGCTGTATCATAATATACTTACTACTATATTTTAATTATATAATTATTTCTATATACAATATAGACTAGAAATATTTACATATTTAAAAAGTGAAATTGAAGAAATTATAGAAAGGCATAACAAAAAAAAGGTGTAATTAATGAATGCAACACAACTTATACAAACTAACAAAAGTATACTTTATTGTCTGTGTGGAAAATATTCTTAACACAATTTTATTGATAGGCACATCCATTACTGATAAGAATACTTGAGTGTTTTATACATGACATGTCACTGAAATATCATTAGACTTTTCAATAGTATGAAAGAAAGCTATTGGATGTTAATTTGTATATATTAGTCAGCACTAAGCATTCAGCATCTACATCTCTGCATTTCAGTCACCAGATAAGATCAGAAACTGACAGGATGTGGAAGGGAAACTTTCTGTCACAATTTTACTGACCTTCAAAGTTTTAAAACAATTTTCACGGAGATTTCTTTTCTAGAATTCTTTAAAGAATGTGAAATTTCTTAGCTATTAAACAACAAAAGTTATTTTACATACATACATAATTAACAGCAGCCCCTCCAGTGCCACATTGATAGAGATAATAACAAAATGAACAAATTTGGTCTCCCTGCCTCTCCTCCATGCTCTTTACAATCACTTTTGCCTCAGTGTTCTTCTGGTCACACTCTTGTCTTTGTGCTCTTGACTACATTGACCTCTACCCCTAAGCAGAATGAACTCATTGTCTGCCAAGCCACATATCTGTCTTCCTTCTGAAGTACTTCTTTCAGAAACAGCATTTTGGTAAGAAAAGCTTTCTGCTGTCTCATGTCCTTGAGTTGTCTACAAAAGGATTTAAAGCAGAGCAGACTGCAAAACAGTTTGTCAACCTAAGTTAAACACATCAAGAAATACATAAAATAAAGCAAAGCTCCAGTCTGTGTCTCCCAAGAGTTCACCATTACAAAAGGCCCCACGAGGAGGGATCACCTCCCTGGCTCATCTTGAAGCTCCATCTCTGTGCATGGGAGAATCCATCATTCATGGCACTGTCAAGATCAAGTCACACTCCCCCACAAGCAGCCCAACCAATATGCTGCAGAACAGCAGCATTTCCCAGCCTGCTCCTGTAGTTTGGTTCTACCTGGGTAGCTAAGATCAAGTTGCATCTTTAATGCATTGAAGAATCACTCTGTGAGAACCAAGCCCTGTAGCACAGTCAATATAGCCCTGTGGCTGCAACAGGGAAGTTTAGAATTCTCCAAGTACAGTATTTTCTCTGAATTTAATCAAACTGACCTAATACTCAGAAAGAAATGAGCAATCTTTGCCATTATGTAGCATGCGTGTTCAAATAGCTTGTAAATAATCCCAAGTGAATCAGTTAGCTGGATACAAGCATTTCAAACATCATAATGCATTTCAAACTTTAAAATACTATCTCTTCACTTGTTATGCTTTTTTCTTGTGGAATGTCTAAGCTGTTGATCATTTTTGCAGACCAGATATAAAAGACCTATTTTGTGATAATATGCATGTACTCATTACATGTTTATGAGCACAACAGCAGCAGCAATCCAATGGTATTCTCTTTATACCTTTTCAAGCAAAAAGAAAAATTAAAGAATTACAGTGCATGTCTACAGAGACAATTTTTAAGAGTTACACGATGTCTTTTGTGGTCTTTCAGGATCCTGAAAATCTGCTTTCAGCAAAATTCACTGCATTGTCTGACCTATAGCATAGTTCAGACTGCAAATAATGCTGCATGCGATGCTTACTAATGTCAGCAGGTTACTTATTACTACTGCTCTCTTCATGGTTACAGATAAATTTGCAATTTATCTTCTGCCAAATGCTAATTAAGCTTGACAACATAATTGTAATGAAGCATATACAAAACTGCAGCACTCTAGAGCAATTGAGCAACATAGGAAGCATAAGCACCACTTCTGTTTCTGTTTCAGACAGCACTTTCACTTTAAAAATGGTTTAGGAAGGCTTTTGAAAGTATGATGCAGAGTGGTTAGCTCAGAGTGGTTAGAATGAAACAGCAACATATATACACTATTACTTCAACTTTTACAATAAAGCTATGAAGCAGCCCTAAATGTCTGTGAAAGGCACCTCAGTTTTACATAACATTAAAATCAAAATACTCTGGGATCTCTGTATTATGATGCACTTCAGCTTCACAGCAGTTCTAAGCAGAGAACCATCTATCAGAGAGATACCAAAGGTGCCTGTCAAGTTCTCAAGTCCTCACAAGCTGAATGCATGAAATTTGATATACACCACCATAAAATGTGGTACTGAGTTAATATTTAATTTTTACAATTTACATTAAAACGTCGTTGTCAAAACCAAAGTACAATATTTACTAAAACATAAACCAAACAAATTAAGTTCTGGTTTTGTCAATAATTCTTACACAAAAAGCTTCCAGTATACTAAAATGTAAGTCATAAACAGTGCTAACAACTGAAATCTGGATCCAAAAGTCAGTCTTACATCTTTGTCTGTATAATCTGACCTTCCAGACAGGTCACCTGAAGCAACATAGACTACCTTAAAAAACTTAAAGGCTAAATTACCAAAGTTTTAAAATATAACCAAGGTCTTATTACCGGAGAATTTTACTGCATCTCTCCCTGGCAGAACAGCTCCTCTATTCTTAGAAGGTATAATTTGGTATCTTATTATGTCCACTACTCCCTAGACCAAGTGTCATTACCAGAAAGGGTCCAAATGCAGCTAGAACATCTCTGTCCTGGCAGAGTATCAGCCACTGTTTGCCATGGGGGTAATGCAGAACTGGTTAGAACATGAAGCTAAGGCACCATACCGACTGGACCAAGCATACAAGAAATTTAGCCTAGGTAAGTGCTTCTCTTATTTCCCTTTGCTGTGGTGTCTAGAGAATGGGCAGATTTAAGGAGGGTAGAACCTGGCAAGCAAAAGGAAGGGTTAGTTCAAATCCTGTCCAATAGAATTAATAAACGTAGTACCTATTTCACCGTTTGGCTTTACATCAGAAAGTGTTATTTACATTAATATTTACTTATTAAAAGTATCACTCGCAACTACAAGTCAATGTGATACAATGAATCATAATCCAAAAAACGTCCTTTACAACTATGATTTGGCTTAATAAGCAAGGGATTAAAAAACACTTTTCAAGATATCCAAAGATAGTGGAGGAAAAAAAAAACAAAAACAAAACAAAACCAACAACAAACCAAAAGCCCCCGTGCCGCGCACCGGAGGCTCCGGGGGCGATGGTTACGGGCCGATGGGCCCGGGCCCAGCGGCAGCACCGCCCCCGCCGCCGCTCCACGGCGGGGCAACACGGACAAGCACGGCGGCCGGAGCGGGGCCGGTGGCGTGTGCCGAGGGCCGCTGGAGAGCTGTTAAGGGAAAGACAGTTCTCCCAGAACTTTACCTCTCGTGGAGCCCGCGCAGCTGCCGGCGAGGGGCTCCCCGGGCTGGGCGGCCCCGGCGAAGGCCGGGAACAGAGCCATGGCTCGGCCGCCGCCGCCACCCGCCCACCGAGCTGCCCGGCGCCAAGATGGCGGCGCGGCGCCGAGTGTGCTGGGACCGGTAGTTCTTCCGCCCGGGCCCAAGATGGCTGCTGAGGGCAGTAAGGGTCGGCCTTTGGCCCTGCGGGCGGGAGGTTTTCTGAGGGTTTCCGCGTATCGTGCGCCCTCCGCCGCCGCACTGCCGGACTGGAGGAGGGGACTGCGGCGGGAAAAAGCGGGATGGAGTTTCCAGAGCCAGCCCTTCCTTCCCACCACCCTCATCCCTCATGGAGTTCTCTGCGACCGAACACCCAAGCGATGTCTCCGAGAGACTGGAATGCTCAGCTGAGTAAAAGATGATGCTATAAGAGGCCAGGCGGCCTTTCTGTTGGGAAGCAGTGAGTGTACGCCTGGAGCCCTGTGTACCCTCGCAGCCTGTCTCAACAGCGTCAGCGAGGGCACAGGGAACAAATAACCTCCTGCAGTCGGGCCTTTCTCAGCCTCCTGACCAGGGAGTCACCATCATGTCTGATAGCGTCCATGAGCCTGCTCTCCACAAAGGAACTGGAAAAATAATTTTTTATGCTTTTCCACTTTGTGCCTTCTTGGACAGGATGTTCGCTTCTTAATTATGTATTGTCTGAAACAGTATTTCCTTTTTTTTTCTGTAGCCAATGCCTGATTCTTGCATTGTCAGGAAAAAATAAACACTCTATTCACTTTTTCTGCAAAATTTTATACCCTATTAATATAGTTCAGTATTATTCTTCCTGGACTGAATATTTTGCCTTTTTTCTCTGTATGCTAAATCCACTCCGTAATAGTCTCCTTGTTGAATTTCTTTAGTTTTTCTGATTTCTTACCCTAATACTAATGCATGACCAGAATTTCATGTAATTCTTAAGCTAGGTGTACAGTGAGTTTGGGCATTATATGGAATTATAATGACTGGTTTGTTTTGTACTCCTTTTTCAATATCTTCTGATCATTCTATTTGGCTTTTGTCTTCTCCTGAGCTACAGTATCTGTCAAGAGACCATTTATGATTGGCAAAAGATAATAGATAACTACTGTGTGGAGATAGGAGTAGCTTCCCTATACACACTGCTTCATATCTACTCAACTGATTTTTTTATTCATTTTATAATTTATTTTTTAAATACTTCAGCGACCTTTCTCAGTCAGATTTCAAGTTCATTGCCATGAATACCTGTGCACCATGTGCAGACTTGACAAAGTCTACCATCACTGCCATTTGCAGCCTTTTTTTCAGATGTTGATGACTTCATCCTTTAGAAAACTCTAAAACTATTTCTTAATCCTTGTTTCCTACCTTTAGCTTATTATTAGTCCATAAAATGCTATTCATCAACAGGAGATAAGTATGAAAGTACAGAGAGAAGAGGATTCAGAACAAAACAGTAGTCATGGACACTAATAGTCTGGAAGTCATCAAAGGAGTGGAGCCTGATTGCCACCTTAGAAAGTTTGGCTTTAAGTGTATGCTTACCTACTGATGTGAAGCCAAGTTTTTGTTCTGGTATGTTAACATCTATGAAGTTTTGTAGTAAAACATTAGAATGCAGAAAAGGTAGTATGTAACATATAGAAATATGTATCTACCTAGAACTGATACAGAAGATAGGGAAGAAATCTAAAAAAAGCACATTACCAATTTTAAAGAGACAATTAAAAAATAATTACCTTGCCACATGCACTTTTTAGCCTTTATCCTGAGAAGAGAAAGTGTATGTAATTTTGTCTTTCTGTCTGCCTAGCATAATTTCTCCAGGTAGTTTTAGAACTCATGATCAGTATCAACCAAATTTAAAAGAGGGTTACAGGTTATGACATTACTGCAAATCAGATGAAAACAAGCAGGAAGTCAGAGTGGGATTTTGAGTGGGAGCAAAACTCCAGTATACATGCAGCTCACATTCGGAGACTGTCCTACTGAGTTGAGTCAGAAGTGTCCTGTTCATGCAAATAATTGTTACCATCTTATTTGGATAGTTCCTGAAATCTGGCTGGCCTCCCCAGAGCCTGGATAAACCTCCACCAGCTCTCCTCCCTGCCTGCGTTCTTTCCCCAGTAACCAGATTCATGCTGCTTGCATCAGGCATGGCATGGCTGGGGCATTTCACAGAGGAAAAGACGTAGAGCTCTCCATGATCTCACGTTTTGATGTTGTTTGAGAGAGGCAGCTCAAGAAGATGTCTTCTAAGAAAAAGTTCTTAAATGTCTAATGTTATTCTTCCAGTCCTCAAAACTGACAGATCAAAAGTGAACATACTGGATACGAGGGCATAATAATTTACATCTGTCTTCCAAAAGGTCATCTGTCTTCCAAAAGGGCTTCGCTTGTATTTTTAAGGGAAAATTGTTGGAGTCTAGGAAAAGCCTGGGAACTTTTCCTGCTCCTCTGGTTGTTTCTTTTTACCCTCAGAGCTCCTCAAAAAAGGCTTGGCCTTCGAACCAAGCTCATGGGAGCATTTGCTTCACACTTCTGGATGAGCTGAGAACACCAAAGAAATGAGGAGATGGTTGTTTAGTGCACCACAGAATGTGTAGTTGTAGTNCAAGCTTTGAAACAGCAGAAAGAAGCCTCATTTCATCTTTTCGGGACATGGGACACTGAAACAAGGAACACAGCTGGGCCAGATGTCAGGGTCCAAAGAAGAACACCCCCCTTGACAGAAAATAACTCATATTTAGCAACAAATTCCAATTACTAATGTTCTCTTCAATTTTCAATTATCTATTCTATTACATGTACAATAAGTATACCAGGTGATGATACTGTATAATACTGTATAATATTTGATATATCATATTTTATCCTCAAAGGACCTATTTTGAAGGTCAGTATGTATATTCTTCCTAAAGTCTTTTATACAGATATTTTGAAGATTACATTATAAAAATGCAATTCTACTGCCTTCTTCTTACAATGTAATAAACAGTCCCTGAATAAAATCTTAGTGGTTTAAATTATTGATAAAATAGGGATATAAAATTACATGGAAAAGGTGCAAACATTTTTCCTTCAACAGATAAAATTAAACATAAGATAAACATATACAAGTTGATCAATGCATTATTGCTAATATTTTCACAAAGGCTGTCAGGCCATCTTTCTAATACTTTAATAAATCTGGTGGTTTATTTACTGATCCAGTCCTATCTGTAAAATCTTCATTTATGAGAAGCTTGCTGGGTTATCAAATGCTTGCTGAGTAGATCAGTTATTATAGGTATATTTGTGATGGACATACGTAATAAAGATAACTGGTTCAGTTCCATTCACATTCTGATGCTACACTTCAAAAACATAAAGGAGATTTTTTTACTTGATTTTTCAAGCTACATGGCAGTGCTGGCCTTGAACTCCAAATTAAAGCCATGGTCAGACTGATCCTATAGGCTAGTTTGAAATATGTATACACTGTTCCATTATACAAAACAACAGCAACAAAATTATTACGAAAAATCTGTATCAAAACCATACTCCAGACAGGTCTATGAGGTGTTTAGACATAAACCTCAGACGTGTAAAGTATTTTAAGTTCTGCTATGCATGCATGTATGCATATGTGAATATAAATCTGTATTTCTATATAGATTCAAAAAAATGAGGGTCTTGATATTGTTTGCAGTACATTTACTGTGAACAAAACACAGTAGAGGAGAAAGGAGGTATTTTGCAAACAGAAGCAGAGCATTTTGTTTGCTATAAAGGCCCACTAGCATTTCATACAGGCCTTCTCAAGACGAAGACTAGAGAATTTTAAGAAATTCAGAATGATCAGAACTTCCTGTATATCTCCAGACTCATGCAATTTTATCCAATTTCTTTTTGCAGAGAAAAGAGGCAACAAATTTAGTCCTCACAAAAAAGCAAACCAAATCAACTGACCAAACAAAAAAACCCACACCCTTATTTTTGGCCTATTTTCATATTTTGTACCCTGTAGTTCTGCCATCTTTCTTTTTAAAATACCACAGGAATAGATCCTCCTGTAAGAAAAACGCATTTGACATATTTCTTTTATTCTCAAATCAAAACAAGTGTTACAAGCCATTTTGTCAGAAAAATTAAATTTACTACATAATTTTGAGGTGACTTTGTGGCTTCATCGTGCAACCACAGGTGAAGCTTCCAGTAATGAGGTGGGTTTTTTGGTTTTTTGGAATCTAGGATCAGATGATTTTTTGGAGGAGGAGTCATATTCCTAATGAACCTTTCAAAATGCAGCCTCTGAAACAGCATGCTTAAATAGTCAGTATTTAAAAAATAAAAAAGCTACACAAAGAGTCAGGATTTTCCACTTTCTATTGCATTTAGCAATTCTGCATTTTCCCTGGATTTCACTATTTCTTATGTAAAATCCATGTTAATTTCTCATTTGACTTTTCTCCCAAGTAAAGTTTAAGCTGGCATTTATCCCTAGTCTCTAGCCTTTTGTGACCATATGTCTGGAAGGGATGGTCTGAGTCACTGAGTTCAGCCTTCCCTGCAGAAAACCTCACCATATAAGTCTGTTCATATATTCAATTTTGAAATTTGTTAGGCTTTTCTACCCACAACTTCTGTAGAGAGACAGGTCCAGAACCATGATGTTCCAATGCTTAGAAACATCCTGACTTCCTCCTTAATTACATTAATGTTTATATCCATCTCCTTCTAGGCCAGCAATTTCCTATGGCTTAAAATAGCTCTCTGCTTCATGAGGATGCTAACCTGGATGTCATCTATGCACAGACAGTAATCATATGCCACTCAGCCTTTCTGCCATTAAGCAATTTTAAAATTTTCATTGCTCAGTCCACTGAATTTTCTGCACTTTTCTCAGTTCATATTCTGAACTAGAATTGTACACAGTGTTCAAGACACAGTGGTACTTCTCAGTCTCTACTGGAAATATTCTACATTTAACATTTAGTCAGCTCAATCATATTAGTGGCTCATAATGACCATAATTAATAACTATAACTGGGCATTTCCAAACAGTTGCTTCCCTTATATGAATTCCCCCTATTATACCAGAAAATCTTGTTATTAATCCCTAAGGACATGCCCTTCTATTCTGTATTAAATTCAACTTTCCTTCCATTACTGCAAGCTGCTAGATCACCTGTTTTATAGGACTGAAATTTTTGATACAGCTCGTTGTGACCAATGCCTCTGTTTTTGCCATCAGCAAGTTTAATTAGCACACTCTTATTTTTGTGTCATTGCCTTTGTTAAATTATATTGGCCAAATGTTGGTATAAGGAGCCCCTGTTGAATTCCCTCTTTGGTCTCATAGTCCCCTTTCCAGCACAGGCCTATTCTCATCCCTCTTTCAATTACTGTCTCTACTGGAAATATTCTACTGTAAGCCACTCCTTTATCTAACTTACATTTCTTGTGCTATTTCCCATTTCACCTAATAATCTCACAAGCAGTACATAGTCAAATAAAAATTAATTGTATCTAACAGGTTTCCATCATAAAAATTCTGCTGCCATTAAAATACACTCACAATCTATCTTTGGTTAACTTGAACTGCATTTTATCCCACCTTCCATTTATTTCCATACTGTTCATTAATTTCAAACTTTATTTTAAAGCTTTGTATGTTGTTGTAGATCAACAAAATAATTACAAATATAGCAAATGTTTATAATATAAAAGTGATGCTTACTATATAGCACCACCACAACACCACAGGTGGAATAAAATCTCTACCACAAACCATAAAACTTCATTCCCTAGTTTTTTCACTAGTCAGTAATGCTCCCCACCCCTTTGAACAAGTTGAGCTCTCCTGGTTTAGCTCCCATCCCACAGTTCTTTTCACTTCATAAATATCCTCTTCTGGCTTTGACTTTCCTTTCTACATCTTTGTTCTGAAAGCTGCAAAAATTACTCAATAGGCTGGGAAATAAAACCAGATTATCCAAAACCTTTAGGGCTCCCCCTTCTTTATGTGCTAGTTGCAATGTGCTACCTACATTGCTAAATAAGTCTTTTGCTTTTTGTTTCAGTCTTATGCAAGATCTAGCTCTGAGTTAGGTTTGGCAAATCTTCCTTGCATCTGTGCCTCCAAGACTCCAAATGATGGGTTTCTTCATTCATTCATTTCTCTTCTCCATTCTATACAAGACATTTTCCTTGTTTTTTCTCTGACTGTGAAGGCAGTTACTCATCCCTCTTTCATATCTGGAATGTAAATTCGAGATATTTTTTGTATCTGAGTTAGATAAATTCCAGATCTCTGTCATGTTTAAGCCTCTGATTTATTACCTCAATTATTATGTCTAATTTATCAATATTTGTTCTTATAGTATTAAAAAAGCTCTCTAAAACTGTCAAAAAAGTTTTGTTCATTCTTCCATTTCATTTGGATTTTCCAATCAGGTGGGGATGGAGAGAGGACTGTTCTGTTTTTACTTCAAACATAACCAGTTTCCTCCCCATCATTACTACCTATATAAATTAGTCTAAAATAGCATCAGTTTGTACCCAGAAAAATAAAAAGCTTTTGTTGTCATTTGCACAAGTATCTGAGCAGTAGTGGCATCAGCAGCCCATGTTTTCCACTGTACAGCTGCATTTTCTAATCTCTCTTCAACCTTGTCAGAAGTCTTCCTCCTCCCCATGTTTCGCCAACAATTCAGCTGAGATGCCTGCAGATTTTCCTTTCTCCAATCTCCTTTTGTGCTGCAAAATTACATTAATTCAGCTGCCAATGAGACCGTAAACTTTCCTCAGTTTTCTAGAAAATTTCACTTTGTAAATAATATCACATAGATATCCATTATTGGTATTGAGAAGTTTATTACCAGACAATTTGTATAATGCTTGAGTTGTATGCAATGTCACCTCTGCCAGAATGCTGATTGCTGTCACTAGACAACTGATATGACAGGCATTGAAGCTAGTTGATAAATACACAATTTTAAAAAATCTACAGTATAATGACCTGAAATCCTGCTGTCCTCAACTATTACACTGTTCTTTCAGCACACTGAAGATTATTAAGCCTATAAAAAACCCAATCTAATATACCTAAATTATGGATGGCATCACTAAGTCATAATACTGTATTAACTAGGACTAATCAATTATATATTTATTAAAATTTAATCCCCTATCTTACTAGCAGGGAAAGTCCTGTCATACAGACTGCAGTTGTTCTGCTGATGAGCTGTTCCTTTCAACCCAAAAAGCATCAGTATGCTGCACAACCCTGAAGAGAGGAAAATGCATAGGTAAGTACACTTGGTAAGCTCTATAATAGCAATTGGAAATTTAATTTTCATGTAGAGAAGAAGGAACATTAATTTTATTTTTATGATTCTTCCTCAAAGGTATGTCCGTGCTTCTTTCATGCACTTCTTTTTCACCTTACCTGTCCCTCAGTGTTTTGCTACACCCATTAAATTGCACAAAAGCAGTTCTTTTGGCTCAGAAGGCTGGATTGTACATGCATTAAATGTATTAGAGGAAAATTAAGGATGATGGCAATTCGAACCTAGTTCTTAGTGCAAGAATAGCCTAAGCCAAAATAATTTGAATGCCCATATACCTGCATGAGGGTAAGAGTGAAAATATATATACAATTTTAATATTCTGTAGCTTATTTTATACACATATACAGGAATGGAGCCGTTTGAAATTTACAAATTCCCAAGAAAATTGAGTACTTCAAAAATCTGTTAGTCTGTGCCACAGACATAAACATGCACAACTTTATCAAAATGTCTGGAACCATCTTCATTCCCACGTGAGCAGGAAGCTGGACTAGAAGTACTCTGAAGGCTCTTCCAAGCTGACCCATGCTATGATCCTGTATGAATTCTCTCTCTTCCACATGCAGACATGCACAAAACCAGATGACAACCCTTTACCAAAAAGCTCGTAGCACAGATTTGTCTCCCATATATAGTTATTCCCTTTTTGATACCCAAATTCAGGTTGATCATGACCACACATGACCATCTGCTCACAAATGGCCAGGCATATATTGCTCCTTTTCTTTTTCCAGACACTCAGTATTGTACGCTGATCATTTATCTGTCTATCCCAAATATTCTTTCTTCCCTTAATAAATGTTACTTTCTTTTTAATTCCCCACAGATTGTTCATTACTTTCTCTCAGATCATAAATTTTGTTCAAGGCTGTTGGGCGTTCATGAACCCTGAGTTCATTTTCTCAACTGCAACCATTATCTGAAATACTTTCTACCCATCTGGCTATAAAGGTTTTTTTGGACTGAGGACTTCTCACCTATTTTCATGACTTCACTTTACTTACATGAAGTGTCATGTAAATATGGAAAACTTCTAAGATGCTTCAGTGACAGTTTCTTATTCCATAACATTTTGCTTTGATAAATGATTCTTGTCTACTCTTTTCATTATTATCCACCTTAGATATGAGCTCTTCTTTCTATAATTTAGCCTAGCGATTACATCAGGTTACCATTCCAAACTGTAAATCATATATACATATAAAACAATACAGAAAATCCATATAGAAGTAAATAGGAAGGCAGGTGATTTACACAATTAATTAATGACTAAGAAATTATTGTTAGTGTTAATCAGTATCTCCAGAACAACTTCATTAAGTATAGCTAATCATGGTAGATGATTAGCACAATCTTGTGCTGAAAGCAATGAAACACTGCAGCTGTTATTGCCCAGGAATCACAACCATTGATTCCTGGTATTTAGGACTGCTCAAAGTCCTAAAATCCAAATAACACTGAAATGGCATTCTACCAATGCTATCAAAAGGGTATCTGAGTTTTAAAATTAAGTATTCTCCTTAGCTAAGCACACTGCTGTTTTAATGAAGAAAATGCACCATATGCTTAAATAAAAAACTTCTGGCACCTTCACACTGAAAGGAGAAGCTGCACTCCACCCCAAATTATGTTACGGCCTTTGGCAGAAGCACACAGTAGCCTCATATGAACTGCGGAATCTCTAAACACTGTCAAAGCAGCCTTCATTTAGGAAGAGCTACATAAAGCAGGCTCTGCTAGGTTCATCCAAGTTCATTTATAGAATACTGTACCTTCAATTTGTGAGTTAGTATCCCATATTTGTTAGCAAAAAAATCAGTAACACTATACTAGAAAGGAAAAAGACTCCAATGTTGACATTATAAAAGTGCTTGAACAGCCATAATAGTTAACAGAGGCCCTGTACTAGAGTACCACTATAGAAATATGAACCCTGAAGAATTTAAGACCTTGTCTGTAAAGTATCCTATTTTAAAATGCTAAGATCAGAGTTTTTCTTTTGCTGCTAGAAGTAATTACTTTTTATTGCTATTCAGTAAATAAGTACTTGAAGAAGGTAAATTACTAGGACTAGCAGTCACAGAGAAGCCTAGAGAGAAGGACATTCAAATAATCAGCACAGTGAGTCAGTAATTTGTCAGGAACATAGATAAGATGGGAAAAGGTGCTTGGAGAGGCTAAAGAGGAAAGGGAGGAAGGGAGGAAAGCAGTAAGAAGGCCAGAGTTAGAAAATGCGAAGAGTGTCAATTAATAGCTGTAGCCAAACAGTTTCCTGGTAATAGAATTTGTTCTTCTCAAGTCAACAGAAAGAGAGTATTTTCATGTGTTGTTTTTCCCTGTTGTTTAGGGATCTTCTTCCTTGAGGTTGCCAGGAAGGTTACTGTGTTTTGATAGTCAGATTGGATGGGAGATTTCTCCAGCGGCAGATTCTGACACCTTCTTTCCCTGTCAAGGAAAGAGCTTGACAGTTATCAGTTCCGTTGCTTGTCAAAAGGGAATCTGCTCCTTGTCAAAGTGCCTGCTCTGCATTTATTCCCTTTGTTTGGATTTCTTTTCCATTTCAATTATGTTTTCTGCACATAAGGATTCTCACCCTCTCAAGGAAAACCACAGTTAGACCTATCATATGGCACTCCTAGATGGGATTCCAGAAGTCTGATGATCATCAGTCTCCTTCCACCCTGTACGCTTTTCACCCTCACAAGTGGGTTGGTGTGAGAGAGGCAGCTCCAAGGACAAGAAGGCATTTATTTCTCTGCAGTGTCTAGCCCTGCCACAGCTGGCCATGGGGCAGAGGGCCCCCGTGGCAACTTTATTTTGTAGACTTTTCTTCACTGAAGTGGATGACAAAGATGACTGGCAAATTTGAGGCTCTATTGTTTCTCATTCCCAACATGCCGTGAAGTGCACAGTGGTACATAGCTCAGCAAAACAATCGAGTTTTTCAGAGAGTACTGTGTGTGATTTGTAATTCTGTAAACCTGCACTTTTCTAAGTGGTGGTTCAGTACTATAATGAAGATAATACTTTTTTCATCTGCTGAAATAAAATAATTCTATTATTGATGCAATTCCTAAATTATTTTGTTTGCAAGGGAAAAAAGGCCTTCTCTCAAATCTCCAACTACCTACCATAGTATTTCTTTTTTTTTAATATTTCACCTTCTCAAAACATGTTTGGTGATTGTGAAAGCATTGTTTTATTTGAGATTACTCCTAATTTACAATTATATAGTTACTAAAATTAGTGGAATTACAGAAATACAGCTAAACTGTGGTTACTGTTTCATGATAAAAAATGGCACTAGCAGCTTAAACCTTCTTAATATCCCTGTGCCCCTCAGCTGTACCAACAAAATTGCTTCCAGAGCTTCTTAACTAAGGTTCATTAAAAAGTTGTCAGCACTAAGTCAAGGAACTGACTGGAGTTAAAAAAAATTATTGATTGTGATAATCACTCGCACATTCACTTGCTAGCACAACTGAATGGCTGGCATGCCACAGGCAGAAGAGGGAAGCAGGAATATCTCATGCTGATCGTGGTGCCTGGACAGCAGGAAAGTAACAGCCTGTGCAAGATCAGAACTGAGAGCAGGACTGTAACACCCACTGAGCCAATTCTCAATTATCTATGATTAGATTATCTAAAACCAGATGTATCTGTGCCACAAATGTGAAACCAACCACCCTGCATCCAGCATAGGCATTAGCTGAAGCCCATGAGTGTACAAACATCTCTTGCAAGACTATGCATGGCTTGGAAATAGTACATGCACCTTCCTGCAGAGCCAGAGATCATAAATTCTGTCAAACCAAAGTGGCCTCTGTGAGAAAACAGCTGAAGTTTTTCCTCACCGTGCTCCCAGAACCAGGAGTGATAGACAGCATGCTGCAATCACACCACATTGCTTCCCCTCAGGAACAGCTCAAACCTAGCTGGGCTTCAGGCCAGCTGCAGGCGCCTTCATGTGGAAATGATCCCCAGCAGGCAGGATTATGGGAGGCCTTTTAGGTCAGGTGAATATGATACATATGCACAGATCCAGTTCGGATATCTGACCCAACAAACTCTCCTACAAGGAACTGGGGAGATAGCATTGAAACACCAACAACAAGAATCCTGGCCAGTTTCTGGAGCAGGGAGCAAAATGAAAAGGACAAAATGTATAGGTGACACCACCAGTGAGGCATTTAGACTATAAAATATTATTTGCAAAAGAAAATGAGAAACATTACAATTAGGAGGAGTAGGTTGTTGAGAGGTATCCCATCTCTGGGTCAGCTCCAGCCGAATTGAGCTGCATGATCCCAAGACTGAGCTGAAGCTGTAAGGTGAATCTTTCTTGGTTGTTTGTTACAGTGCTAACATTGCTTACAGGCACAGCTATGATCACCTCTCAGTGTAGAAGTAGGGTTTAGTGCTGGATAGCAGTTCTGTAGCTGATTATTCTGTTTTATTTGTTTTGCACCACAAATGTGCTTAGCATTTTGGATTATTTCAAAAGAACATAATTTGCCATAGAAAAGCAAGCCAACTTACAAGTGAGCACAAGTAATTTTACTTTCACATAATCACTATCACAGTTTGCCTTTAATGGATTATCAAATTCACAACTAATTATTCACAGGAGGTGCACAACTTCAGAAAAACAAGTTAGCTTCAAGACTTGCAGTTTTGTATGTTTTGCCTGCCTGGTATAAGCAATACCAAAGAAAGTGAAACAAGCTGTTGGCCCATTGCTATGTTGCAATCTTTTGGAATATTACATTCTCTAGAAGTGTCAATTCCTTTTGGCCCCAAGAGTTGCTCAGATTTCTACATCTTTAGGGATTTGTCCATTAGGAAAAAAATTGATGAAATTTGATGTGATCCTTGGGGATTTTTTAGGAATAATGGGCATTACAACATGAATTAACATGAATAGGAACAATTTATTTACCAGTAGTTCCTCGACTTTTTGTAGGTAGCTGTATTCTAAAAATCTTCCAGCATTTCTAATGCCACACAGACAGAATTAGAGCAGCTTCCAAAAGACTGCCTCAGTTCTGAAATTATTTCTAAATCCTCAGAAAATCAGCTGAACTCTTAGACCCTCGTATTGTCTGCACCTGCATGGAACCCAGTGTGATCACAATATTTTCTACTGCCCATTATGTAAATCAAAGTTGTAATCGTTTCCTGTGGTCTCTGAATGGAAAGTGTCTCTCATGGCCCCGACTTTGAACAAAATGGTTGAACTGTCCAAAACCTAACACAGTTAGTATGCTCTTCAGACTTCACTTTTTCATACTGTCAAACAGATCCCTTTGGAATTGTACGGAATCTCTTAGCTCAGGCAGATAGCACAGGCAATCTCATGTGGCCATCCACTGAAGCCAAGAGAATTACTGCAGGGATGGATCTGGCAGTGCAGCATGTTGAACTGAGTTCCCTTAAGCAAGAAATCAGCACAAATGTACAAATCCAACTGAGTCTGAGGGTTCTGTTTTGCAGCCATCTGTACAGGCTTTTATTGTTAAACAGAAGTAAACCAAATGTTGGACTAAATAACACCCATTGATTTATGCATGAAGGTAAAAAAAAAATACACATAATTATGAAAGCTGAAAGTAAATAGATAAAGCTGGTTTGAATTATTGGAAAACCCAGAAAACATTATGTTTCAGTAAAACACTAAGCATCCACGCTA
Source organism: Vireo altiloquus (assembly GCA_013396875.1). Taxonomy (NCBI): domain Eukaryota; kingdom Metazoa; phylum Chordata; class Aves; order Passeriformes; family Vireonidae; genus Vireo; species Vireo altiloquus. Next base: position 267,496 of record VZRF01001259.1, on the reverse strand, counting down.
AGACGTTGACACTGCAAATTAACACCAGAATCCCAGTATGACATTTTAAGATAATCTCATCTAAAAGATACAGCCAGCTGAATGCATTTTTCTGAATGTCGATTTCTCAGACAAAACAAGAGAGCTGAAATGTTTCCTTCTTTGTAATGGAACATAAAATCATGCATCATTTTTGTAAGAAGAAAGAATGCGCTTGATTACTGTTTCCCAAATCAGTAATTGCATAGTGAAACACATTGCTACAGAAATCCACCACAGTCAAGAACTGAATAAATTCTAAAAATGTACATGAATACCAAACTACCTGGAGCTGCGGTTGTTCACAATAATTCTGGAAGCCTTTTTACATGTCATGCTTCAAAATTAAGAAAATCTCTTACTGCTAAGGTTTAGAATACCCTCCTTCATGGGGATGGACTGTTTTGTCTTACCAGGAGCAAGTACTTCATTCAAGGACTTCATCTTGCCATAGTTGTAGAAAGATACTGACCTAGTCTGATCTCCAGTCTGATGCAGAAAAGTATTTTCTACATAGCAATCTCTGAGCCTCCTGTGATTTCCATGCTGTTTTGGAGCTGAAGAAAGCAGAGTGGATGCCAATTTCAGTTAATTTTTTCGCCCATTTTGCTTTATAAGTAACAACCATTTTAAGAATAAGGCACATAAATAATGACACCATTTAGAGATTTTTTTTCCTCAACATAGTAACTCAACTGTGTTTTAATCTCTGCAGTTAGATTTTTTTTTTAAATGCAGCTCTGCACAAAAACTTGATCCACATTCTGCTTTCACTTGTATTTGGGGCCAGCTTCTGACTGCTGTAAGCAGAGAAACACAGCGAGAGTTTAAAGACTAAAGTAGTCTCTGATTCAGACAAGATCAATAATCCCATTCATTAACAACATTATTTTGCCTTTTTAACATTCTCTTAATAGCAAAGAAGGCCACAAATAGAACATACACGAGCTGTGGAGCAACTGCCACTGCAAAACTAGTTCCAAGCAGTCATTAACCATGCATACTGTGAAGTTTTTCTGTATCTCCAGTATGCTTTGGCACAGAGCAGGTTCTCTGCAGCTGGGAAGCTCCTGCACCCCAGGGCTGTGTATGACCAGCAGCTACAACCAGCCAGCTGATGGGCAGTGTTTTTGCTGTCCAGGTTAGCAGCTCTTGTCTCTGCATTGTCATTGCCCTCACTGTAGAAACGTAGTCAAGAGCCACCTTTTCCAAGACTCTGGAACCAAGACAAGTTCCGAAATGTGACATGGATGGAGTGTAGGCATATGAGGAAATGAAGCTGACTACTTTTTCTGGAGATGAGGGAAGCAAGTTAAAATTTGGGACCTCAGTATATGATGCATGGACACAGATACAGAAGTGGCATAAGAGGGCCAGTGTGGAAGCATGTATCTTCCTGCACATCCAGCACATCAGTCTGGGGACAGAAGTATGATGCACCAAATGCCTGCCCCTATCCAATGGATTAATCCTGAGAGCCTCTGCTCTGTATCAGTCTGTTTTGTTGTCATGGAATCTATGCTAGGATGGATAACAAACAAGTTAAAGTTTACATCCAAGAAGTCAATCACATGCTGAGACTGATCAAACCAGCACCACAACGAAAGAAGGCTCAGAGCCATAACCTCCTGCCATAAAACCTGTGATAGAATTAAATGAAACAATTGGAGCAGCGGGGTACTACAGAAAAAGCTCATTGTATAAGAGCCTACTTGTAAGAAACTGGAGAGGATATGGCACACAATTACTGACTGTAGGGCTAGCCATAAAGGAACTGGCTCTTTAACAGCCCCTGGTTCACAGCACAGTAAATGCTCTTCTGTGGGTGAGTGTGTCAGCTACACAAGCAATGGTCTTTTTATGATCAGCTTGTGCTGAATAGAGTGTCTTTCTCTATGACGGCAACTAAAACCACACACCAATAGGATACAGAAATAAAAGACGTACCATGCAAACTTTGCTGGGTGGAATTGAATTAATTTATACAGAAATTCTAGCAAATAAATTCTCTATATTGTAAGAATTGAAAGCTGTGGTAACCAGAAGGACTGCAATCTGGCTACCAACAACTTTACAAACTTCCACACAAGACTGGGAAGGTATCTGGCACCTTTAGTGACACACTAATCTATCACTGTGGTGCCCATTACAAACCTCTGAAACCATACTCTGCTTTTTGTTGTTTTCTATTTCAACTAACTAGCATATATTGGATTAATCAAATTTGGATAGCCATTGAAAATAGTCAAAGACAAATCTTAGAAACTATATTCCTTAACTTGGTAAGAAGCAAATGCAATGGAGGATGGCTTAAAACTATTTAATATAATACTGAGGGTTATATAATGCAGCTACAAAACAGTTAATATAGCGGTTTTTAGGAATCTGTCAGATGAGTGCAACTCATCGTGATAAAAATCATACACTTATGCCAATTTGCTGTCATTCCTAGTCTTTCACAAAAAGATGTGGATACCTATAGCAGCAGCAGATTGTTTTCATTGTAATACACATGCTATCAATGAACTTAGCAAACACTATGCTCACGGGCTATCACACTGAGGATGCACCTGCCTGAGCACACCTAGAGCTCAGAATTATGCAGTGTGAAATACTCCTCTCGTATCTGCATCTGGCAGCAGGTCTCCAGTGAGACGTGTATATGGCAATGGGTTTGAATGTGTGTCTGTATCCACCTTCAAAACTATCCACTTTGAAGATAATGTAAATTTTGAACAAGGAAAAATTTGCTGCTATCATATAACATATATGTCTTACAGATTTACAGGTTAACTTCTTGTTGGCTGAAAAGAAAAAAGTCTTATTTTGTGCTGTTTAAGACACAGTAACATGTGGCATGGCCTTTGAGACACAAGATAACTTTCTCAAACAAAATGCCAAGGTTACCTAACATCAGTCTGAAACTGGAAAACCTTTAGATGAAAGACAAATAAAAATTTATATATGACAATAACGAACTGATTCAAGTAGTAAAAACCAATTACGCTACGAATTCTTTGTGGTGGTAGGCAGTACTTCATTAGTTGACAGTAATCTAAATGGGAGTTTGTGCTTAGTGTCTTTTTCCAGCAAAAGTGTCAGGGTAGATGTGAATATTTGCAAATGACACTAAATGGAGAAAGTATAATGGAGAGTATTTTCTAGTACAGGTACAACTGGGAAAAATCAGGCATCCTCCTATGTGTTTAGATTCCAGGCACTTTTAGATTTTCCAGCAGCTGGTAAAACTCTGCAAAACTTCACTGAATGCTGGACAATTTGCTTATCTTAAGTGCTCCACTACAATATCTGACTGTATCACAACCACTTAGATCAACCACTTTCCTAACTCACCCCACACTTTTCAAAAGCAAAGTAATAAGATCTTCCTGAAGAATCCTTTTCACCTAAAAATAAATTTGCACCAGTTAAAGAGAAAATAATGTATAATAATATTTGATGTACTAATTATAACATTCTTGTGTTCTTGTGCATTTGTTCTTGGCTGACCCAAAAGCCACTTATCAAGTTTATCTGACATCAGCTTTTATAAAAATAGAAAATGAAAACAAACAAACAAGCATCATTTTAGCAACTTTATTAGCTTTGCCAGAATTTAATCACTTGGGCTGAAAATTGGCATGATGATTGTCTGCTTTGGCCTGTACAAATTTAATTCAAAACTGTTTCTAATAATACTCTAATAATAACAGCTGCAGAAAAGCTCATAGAGGAATTAATAATTTCATCTTTAGAACATGACTTGACTAGCTTGCAGCAAATACAGCACAGTCACACTCCAAACAAAGGGGCTAAAGCAAAATTCTGAGCAGTTACTTATTAATAGCACCATCTAACCTGAATGCTGAATCAGACAGATCAGACAGGGTTCCTAAAAGAAATTGCACATGATGACATTGTTCCAGGCTGTCATATAATGTAAACAACCAACTTTAGCTTCAACTCTTCCCAGCTTTTATATGCTTGAACTTGCAGCGTGATAACTTTATTTGATTGTGTTTACATGTGTACACTTGCATGCACACATAAATCCCACAAATACACAAATCAAACAGAAACAGTACACCCAAATGGTGCAAGTTTTAGAAGAAAGCACACATTACCTGTAAAGGAAAAGTTCAAACTATTCACCTAATATGAACATGTAGCTCCACATTCTGTTATTTGGCAGTACCATTCAGGCTCCATAAGATGGCAGACCTGCATACATTTAACAGACGTTGGTATAATGACATTGCTGTAAATACATCGGTTTTTAAATGGTTGCTTTAAATGGATGGGGCATGTTTTCAGTCAGAACGTTTAGAACGTGATATATTTAGAACTGTAACAAACTCTGCTTACTACTCCACATAGCCTTTGCCATACATTCTGGTGGCTTTGGACATGGTCTACATAAATCATCCATAAAAAAATAAATGTAGCATCATCACTCAGAGCTGACTGATTGGTAACCATGACTTGAGCAATGTAATTCTTTCTAAGAAACATGTAATTGGTTTTTATTCCCATTGATTCATTCTAGAACTTTTGGTCATTGTAAGCTAACTCTTAGAATGTATTGCTGCCCTGAACACACTGAAGCCTTTGAGGTTATCTTTTAAATAGTCTGCTTTACAGGATATTGTTTGGGGCAACAATGACTTACTTCTTAACCCTGAAATTGGTATATTTATTTCCCCCTGAATGACAGGATGGTGTTACTTCTAAAAGTCTTTTTCAGGTTCTCTGACATTAATGTAGTTCTATTATTTGTACAGTCATTATAGTATTATTACAGTAAATTAACACAACAAATTTGTTTTATGAGTCATATAAGGTTGTTCTGGAAAATGCTCCAGAACAAGGTGATGCCTTTAGCGATGCTTTATACCAATTTCCTTTCCGTTTGTTAAGATGTCAAGCTGGTTTAGACCTAAGGTGTTCAAATGTGAATTTTTCAAAAACATTATTATCCTTAAAATAACCAGGTAAGACACAGAATGAGTTTGCAGTCTCCCTTTTGTTTCACTTTAGCAAACTTGGACTCATAAATGTTATAATTACACAGGCATATAATCTTCTCATAAAGGTTTCATTGCACTTGTTCCACTTGGCTAGGATTACAAGGAAAAGTGGTTAGATTGTTTTTAATATTTTGAAAGAGTTCTTTGGAAAAAAGACAGCCAGCAGGAAAGCAGTTTGTGCTCAGTAGGGCTCTGAAAAGGAAATCATGATAATTTTAAATTAAAAACTGATCTACTTCCAGATCAGTAAGCAAATGGAACAAAGAAAACAAATTACCAAGGAATTTAACTCAAAATCCCTACACTAGTACATCAAGAATGTTATACTGAAAACTGTAGTTAGGAAGAAAACTTTTACTAGAGAGAAAAAAATCGGGCTGTTATGTTCATATGCAAATTTGTAATTTTTTCATATGTAAACATGCTCTTTAATAATTGCTTAGCAGCAAAACCTTTTTTAAAACACTGCTCCCTGACACATTCACAGGCTTCTTGCTGACTCACTCTTCAAGAATGGGATTTTGAAAAAGAGCAATGAAAACACTCCAGTAACAGAAATATTGAAGAATTTAGAAAATGTCTGTAACCTACTTCTACCTTTAGACACTTATTGCATCAAGCTTCACAGATGGGCCAGGAAGTTCTTGCTGTTTTGAAAACCCCATCATTTTTAAAGCAGTCCTGTAAGCTTCTTACTGGTGCAGGGACGACTTTGCTTCTGGTTTATCTATGCTCATTTCAATTAGAGACACACAAAAACCCACACGAGTGGTTATGGTATCTCTGTAGCTCCTTATGCAACAAGGCTTTGGGCCAGTGGATTTTGGCCAGGCCCAAGGGGGCTACCAGTCCCACATGGATGCAGACCAACCTCGCGTGCCTCAGTACAGCTTCGCGGTTCGGGGCTAATTTTGCAGAAGCATCTCTTTTGTGCTGAAAGATTTTGCAGCGTTTCAGCAAGATATTTCAGCGACCAGTCATCACTTCGCCGTGCATATCCTCCCCCAGCTGCCACTCAAGCTGTCACTTGGAGCAGCGGTCCAAGAGACGCTTCTCACACGGGCAGTGGAAGGGCAGCATAAGCAGGTTTGTACTGCCACATTTTGCACCTCTGGCACCGTGTTGTGGAAAAGGATTGAGAAAAGAGGCTTTGTCTTTCTGCTGCTTTTTTATGCAGAAACCCTGCTCTAAAGAGGTCACCGACTGAGGAATAGCTTCTTCCTGCCAGCTCTGGCGCATGAGCCAAGCAACTGCAACTGTTGCAAGCTGCAGCGGTAGGAAGAGGCGGGAAATCTAGCGCTGGGACTGCTGATGCTGCCGGGAAGGGCCGAGAGCGCCCAGAGCTGGCCGGTGCTGCGGGCACGGCCGGCTCCGAGCGGCCATTCCCGGCGGGGCCGCGGCCGCCCCCCGGCAGCGCTCTGGCACGCGCACCCCAGCATCCTCACTTGACGCATTGCAGGTACCGCGCGACCAATCAGAGGCCTTGACTCTTACCAGATAACCATTGCAGACTCCCGTTAGCCAATCAGGCGCTCCTTGACAAAGTGCTGCCTCAGATGCCTCGGCACCGCTTCCGTCCGGCCCCGCCGGGCCGGGCAGCTGTAACCTTCCGCGAGAGCATATAGCTCCCGCTGCCGGCCAGCGGTTCGCTGGCGGGAGCTGCCCGCCGAGGGACGGAGGGAGCTGGGATCGAATCGGCCGCCCCAGCGCTGCCTCCCCCTCGCTGGCGCTGCAGGACCTGACAGCGCGCGGGGTTCAGCCGCCATCCCCCGGGCAGCGAACGGCCGCCGAGTCCGGCACAGAGCCCTCCCGCTGCGGCCCCGTTGCCTGCGGGAAAGAGGGGGAAAACAGGGTCCCTCGGGAGGCCACAGAAGGCTCCGGGAACCGAAGCGGTCTGTGCTGTGTCGCCGGGGCCGCTGCTGTTGCGTGTAACGTTAATCGCCATCGGCAGTTCCTGCCTGGAGAGCGAGAGAATCACCAGCGCCGAGCCGAGCCAAAGCCTCGGTTCAGACGAATCCTAAAGTGCCTCCAGAGGAGCTGCAGAGCTGCCTGTGCCAAGCTGGCAAATGGCATCTGCGAGAGGCACAGCTGAGAGCCCTGCAGTGGCTCTCCGATAATTGCGGATGCCGCCACAGCGCCTTCGGGAGCGCCGGCAGGAGCCGCAGTGCTGAGCGGCTCCGGGGAGAGGTGCGAGGGGCAGGGCGTGAGGGAAGCTTGGTGTCTTACCAAATTACTTGGATCTTCTGTGGCAATGTGAAGTCCCTAGCATACGGACGGCTATTCCAAACACCTACCAAAGGGGTGCCTGTTTAAAAATCCACCTGCTTCCCCAGACCCGCTGATGTGCACTTGGGAAGTGCAGGTTCAGGTGTAACTGTGTTTTCATGCCAACACAATTCTGCCGTGCGAGATCACTCTTTAAAGGATGCTCCCTGACCCCACTGGAGGCTGAGGGATTGGTGCAAGTATCTCAGGACAGACAAAATTCTAGCAATAACAGATTTTTTTCAAGAATTACGCTAGATGACTATTTGGCACCCATGGACCCATCACAGAACAGAGTTCATCTTTTTTTTGCACAAGCTTGTGGGCCATTAGTAGGTCCTGAGAGAACAAGAGGAGGCAAACTAAAGAAAGAAGTGGGAGGAAGAGTAGGAAGATATCTACGTTTAAGTGATTTAACCCCATAATCGTAACAAAATAGCGTATTTTGAGTCTTTTGCTTTTTGCTTATTTAATGCTGAATATCTTGTTTGAGTTATATTTTAGTTGAGAGGATTGGTGCTCCATAAGCCCCTAAAATAGAATATGGAGATAGAGACAGCAGAAGCAGAATGGTTGCCAAAGTGAAATGATCTGGAGTGCTGAGCACTGCATCAGCCCACACACAGGCCCACCCCGAGGATAGTGATGCAGAGAAGTCTTAGATGGTGCTCCCTTCTTGGAAGAATGATGTCAGTATTGGCAGACCCAAAACTAAACCAAAGGCCAACCAAAATAAGCTCATTAAATGTACTTCCCTTCTATATAGCATAAAGACCCCCCCATTCTCAGTGCAGTGCACCTTTGTGTTAAGCTTGTGCTCTCTAACAGCGCTGCTGACAGCTTCACAGCCAGCACATAAAAGTGAACTTACTAAATATAAGTACTTCATTAGCATCTAGAATAATTCTGCTACCACAAAAATAACAACAAATAGCCATACTGTGGGGAAGCTCAATGCTTCTTGCCAGGAAAGGTGTGCACAAAGTGCTACATGCCTGGGACAGACCAGAATTTAGGCATATTTTTATTCCACAGAAGCTGATAGCCCCAGAATAAAGCAAGCAGAACAGAGGTTTAATTAGGTAGCTTATGTGAACTGTACCCTCACAAAAATGTGAGGAAGAATATGAAGCCCCATGGGTCAGCTCTACTTTTGAAGTTTACAAAGAAAGATGGATTTTCTTGGTTCAGTTTCTGGAGTTTCAACAATGATGGGAGATGCTTTAGGATGGCGATGCATACTCTGAGGGTTAGAGAGGCCGAGCTTCACATGTGCTAGTGTTCCCAAAACTAAAAACCTAAAGTTCTACACAAAGGACCAGATCAAAGAGAAACCTTAAGGGGGATATCAGAACCTACATTCTGGAGGCATCAGATGTCCCTGTTCACCACAAGACTTTAAAAGAGATGAGACTTTAGAAGAGGACTTCCTAGATACTGCCATAGAATGTTCCCAGATGAGGGGCAGTCTATTGACTCTCTGGCAATAGGCTACAGAGATTGGAATTTATAGTTTCATACTAGAAATGCATCTTCTCTTCAAGGTTACTGAAAAAGTAGGGTTTTTTCCTCTCCAGAAGTGTTGATGAGTTGGAGAAGTTGTTTCATTATGAGGTGGGTTTATTACTGGTGTATTCACAAGCAACATAAAATAGCTATCCAAAGAAGTGTAATGATTCCATAGTTTTCTTCCTGTATGTAAGACAAAGGAATAAGTGTCATTTGGCAATGGTGCTGGCTTCCAGCATCTGTAATTTGGGATGTATCTACATTTCCCACCTCGGGCCAACTTTGCGGTATGGCAGATTAGAATGCTGGATGTGTCTTGGATGACAGTATTTGACATCCATTATTAACTCGGGTGGTTTTGATCTTGTAGCTTCTATGCCTTAGATAAGATCCTATCCCAAACTTACTGAAACACCTCAATTCAAGTGTGTGAGGGAAAGGAAGGAAAGAATAAATCCCTAGCTGATGCAAATTAACATGAATTTATTGACTTCAGGGCATGTTTACATTGCTGAAAATCTGTACCATAAATTACGATTCTGATTTAAAATTATGATCACCCTTGAACCACAAATGCGGAGTTGTTGAATTTTTTACCATTAGCTGTAGCATGAAGACTTACAACAACTACACCTGACCCAAAGAAATTTCATTTAACATAGACCTACTACAAAATTACAATTTGGAATTAAGGGACACTTGGCCATTAGAGGATGTATCTGTGGATTTTAAATACCTATCTGCCTGTATCATATATATTCTTATATTTGTTAAACTTATCTGGGTCTTTTATTGCAAAATTGCTATCCCAATTTGCCCCACAAGGGTATTCAGATGAAAATTGATTACTCATGGTCAAATGGAAGGTATAAAAAACAATGCAAACACCTCATTTAATAATTTCTGTTCTGTGAAAAAGCAATCCTGAATATCTGTGAAGATTTTTTTTCTATGTTAAGTAGGACAAACTGATGTGAGGAACAACATTACTGGGAATGAACAAACTGATTTCCAGTCTTTCTTCAGCACTTAGATTCTGAAGGATATTTGTTTACCATTGTTTACTGTACCATTATAAGCTATATATTAGTTCAAAATCTGTAGCTAATGGCAACAGCTGTTCAGCTTTTATCAATTCTAATGCAGAAATTTGAACATATGAAGTAAACCAGTTTTTGGCCCACTCATTTTTCCAGGATATTCTTATGAAATAAAATGCAAACTCAAGACATTCCTAATAAGGTGCATCTGACAAAAAATGGTTTGTTACTTTATATCACTTAAAAATTTGAGTAATCCATCTATTGAAATTAGAAACAGAGTTTTTCCTCTAACATTAGAATAATCATTCCTATAAATATTGTTCTATACAGAATATTTTAAAATATATTTATGGTAAGAATATATTACTTTCCTTTGACAGATGCATTACCTGGACTCATCGTCAGGGAATATAGTTCTTATACATGTGTCTATCAGTGAAGAAGCAGGACCTACGAAAATGAAAATGTTATGTAAAAATATGAAATACTTAGCAAACACATAATACATAAATATCCTTTCCTCTTCTGCATTTGATTCTTGAAAAATAGTGGATACAATTTGGCTTTTATCTGTAAAAACACTTAACGGTAACAAAACACAGAAAAGTGGAGCGAGTAACTTGTTTACATCATGAATCATCCAATGTTTACCTTTCTATGAAACTGGCAATTGCAAAAACTGAAAAGGAAAATCCTGTTTTCACATATTCCAATGTCTCTAGAGAACTCTTCATAGAACTGTGAAGAAAGGTTGGAGGTTTTAAGACTGTGTGGAAAAGTTTTGTTCTTTTTTATTTATTTTACATTGCAAGTGTTAAAAAAAAAGTAGGAAAAAGCACTTTGGTTTAAAAGAATTGCTTTATGATGTTTAATCTGCAAGATATATGAGTGAGACTATGTGTGGAAGCAGGTCTGTAATTCCCATATTTCCTAGTCTTTTTAAGACAGGATCTTTAAGGTTCCAAACTCAAACTATGCTAAGTTTAAAACATGAAACTTTTCAAATTATTGGGTCTCAAGGATGCCGTTTTACATAGGTACGTGAAAAACGACTCACTAATTTAATTGCAATGTGTAAATAATTTACTTCTAACTAATGGTTAAATTAGTTTCATGTCAACATCTAAAACTTTACAAGACAACAGACACTCAACATAGGTAACAATCACTGATTATTCAATTACATAGATGGCCTTCGAACACTAAATGCTCAGTGAAAATCCATAATTATATGTGATTATTGATGCACACCAGTAGGACTGAGGCAAATGTAAAAAAAAAAAAAATCACAAGCCAATAAAAGATTGGGGAGTTTGGGTTTCTTTTTAAATTTCTCTCAAAAAAACCACCAGTTACCTACAGGAACATGTATGTATCCATTAAAAAATGCTCTAAGGTGTGGAACTTTAAATATTCAGATGAAAGCAACTTTTATTTTCACCTCTTGTATAAATGTGGTCAAAATCAATTCTGTTCTAGCTTTTTATTTCAATGAAGTTCCATCCACGTATTTGCAATCTTAGTGATGCTTATAATTTATAAGGTTACTTGCTTAGGTTTTCACAGCTGAATCATTAATTAATCATTAATTTTTGTGGAAAATGGTCTCCCCAACAAACATTTCTTACATGAAGAGAATTTTGTAGACAGTGTAAAAAATTGATATGCCAACAGAATTCCAGCTGACTTGAAAAGCAGTACAACAAATTTAGTTTGGGTAGCTCACACGTATAACTGGTAATATTATATCCATGAAAACTAATCATTAATTTTTTCCAGTTGCACAGATGTTGCATGCACATATATACTTGATTTTGGCTTCTTGTACTTCTAACTTATTTTAAACTGGTTATCTATGCTTATTGCCATAATATCAGCCTCACAGCTGTGCATTAAATGGTATGACAACTTCTGTCCATCTGTTTTCACATCCATTCTCTCAGGACAGATATCTGTGAAATGTTTTAATTTATTTTTCAGGAGTTTTTCACTTATGTATATATAATATAAAGAAACAGATGATGCATGTGTGGCCATGTTCTTCGGTGCTCATGTTAACAAAGCCGAAGCTGAAAAGCACACCTTGTATGTAAGTAGTAAGGTTTATTATTTTGTCAGATTCTCAATGAAATTCCTCCTTATTTCTTAGGCGACCCCCAAGGAATGAATATTTTAAGTCTCTGGCGAAACAAAGACCAACTGTAAGACTGTCACATTAAAACGAAATTAAGGAATGTTATACTAGGCAGAATGGTTGCAAGTCTTCCACTGCAACCATTTTATTTATTTTATAAATAAATTTATAAAATAATATTTTTTAAGTATTACAGTTCAAACACAAGTCAAGAAAAGCATGCTTAGAGAGTAAAGTAGTTTAGTACAGTAAATTTATCCAGTTAAAATTCATCTTAATAGCTGTTGCATAGCCCTCTGTTCATAGAAAAGCTCTATAGCATTGGGATGGCCAAGTTCTATGGTGTCAGGCACAAACACTGAGTAATTCCGTGGCCCAGTCCAGCTCCCACTGAGATTCAGATTTTGAATGAGGCTGCAGAAGATCCTGGCAAATCATTTGACATTGTATGTCATTGGAATGACAGGGGCATTTCTTGCCTGGCCACAACTGAATGTAAATTTTAAGAGAACAAAGAAGACTGATCAAGATCTAGCTGTACGAGTGAGTAAAAGCAAATTTACAAGGAGCAGGGAGATGCCATTTTAGATGATTTTTTATTTGCATTAAATAAGCATCAAAAAGTAAGCATTCTGTTTTGTTTACATTTATCATTGCCATATGTCAAATTAGGGAAAAAAATTCCCCTTAGTCAGAATGGTATTTTGGAACATGAGCTGTGAAATATTTTCAAATACAGAATGATGCAAGTTAAACAGAAACTACTGCAGAACCCAACTGTGGCACCTTACTTAATCATCCTGAAATTTTTTAAAAAATAAAACAAGATAACCATATTCCAAACTACTTTAAAAGTAACTTTATTTCCAAATTTCATTTTAAATACAAATGAATTATTAATATGAACCATCAAGTTAGGAAAAGTAGACACAAAAGGTTAAAGAAAAAAAAAAGAAATAGGAATAAATGCACAGAAATCCTTCTACTCAAAGGCCCTGTTAATCTTTGGCAACATTCATTGAATGTGAGTGAGTGGCTTTCTACTTCACATTTCCAAGTTTCATCACGTACGTCCAAACACTGTAATACTGATAGTTTGTAAAAGAATCTACATAAATTTTAATTACTTGTCTTATAGTCTCTCCTCAACAGATAAATCTAATCCCTTCACTTTTTATCAAGTAAAGGTTTGGATCAATGGAAGAACATATTACATGTGCTTAAAATTAAGGAGACTGAAATAAAGCACCCACATTCTAAACTGTCACATCTAAATGTTGGTAAGATTATTCTTCTGATAATACCTTTTCTTTGCAAGATAATTGTACAAATTTATTAGCCCCATATTTATGTAGAATTCAGTGTTTTAACACTTCACCTGTGTAAGACCAGCACGGTAAGTTGAACAATTTGTACATGAACATTGTTCTTTACATATTCCTGTTAGTCTCAGAGAGTTCCAAGATTCACTTATCCAAGCAAATACTCTTGTAGCTCACACCAATCAAACACTCTGCCATGCTTTCCAGAAGGAAATTAAGCTAGGAAAGTAAGAGCTTAAAATTGCTGGTCTTGTTTGAAAATGAAAGATTGATTATTTGCATGTACTTCCACAGGAAAGGAAAAAAAAAAATTCAGCATCACTATTTAGTACTTAAAAAAAAACCAAACAACCCACATATTAAAAATAGGAGGCTGGGCATTCTATAGCTAAAATGGAAGCTGTCTGTAAACCTATCATTTGCACACTAGCCAGCTGCAAATTTGTTTTCTGACTCTATTTCATACAGTAGTTGCTATACAAATGTTAGAATGGTTTGGGAACCAAACTATGACACCTTAAACATGCTATTTTGTTTGCTGAGAAATCCCTCTACATTGGAAACAGGTAACTGCTGTGCTTGCCAACCTATCACTATGTTCCAGAAAGGCAAGCAAATAAATTGTAACTTCAGTGGCAGAGCTATTGAAACTGTTAAACAAACAGAACCAAACTGATTTTGTCTTTATTTCAAATACTGAAAGTATGCATGATTTTTCAAAATCAGAATAGACAAATGAATTTCAAAAGATTTAGTGCTATACTGCAAGCAGATTTATCAGAATTATGACCACACTGGAAATACTGCATGCCTCTCAATCCAGAGGGAGGAGGCCCAAACTAAAACCTTCAGTTAAAAATATCTTGAACTACAAAAAATCTCACAATCTAAGGTAACCTGTCATGAATGGAACCAAAATCCTAAATTCCAGTGTGGGTCCATGTTTGTTTCTGCTTCCATACCTGTTAATGGAGGTACAGTGTGAAAACTACAATATATTTTTGGGTTATTACCAGTGTGGACAAAATCCTCAAAGCTGACAGGGAAGAAATTAAGAAAACACTTTGAAATAAGGCCATGCTTTTGCTGCCTCTCAGTTGCAGGCTTCTGAAGAGGCTGAAGTGACACCTCAGTTGTAGACCATCCGATTCTGGATTGAATTTCGCCGTCGTCTGGATTTTGGTGCTTGACAAAAGCCCCATGATTAATAAAAAGGCAGCTGTGCTCGCTTCAACATTTTAGTTTTACAGTCCCTGTCGCACACGCCTTGTCACCGGAAAAAAAGTGCTTTATTAACGTTTGCCCCCGTCCCCATGCCATCGTCCTCTCCGAGGTGCCGCTCCGGGCTCCCCGGGGGAGCGCAGGCCCCCCCGCCGGCGGGGATGCTGTCTAGAAAATAAATAAAGCACCAACTTGGCCGAGATGCCCTCGCTCCGGGGGTTCCAGCCTGGAGAACGGCGGAGACCTGGCAGTGAGGCAGCTCCCCGCGGGCTGCGCCGGCACCAGAGCTCGGCGGAGAAGAGCCACTGCCGGGACCGGGCTACCCTCGCCGCTCTGGGGACGCTCGGCCGCGGGGCTGCGGGAGCGGCCCCGCCGGGGGAGGGGCCGGGCCGCCGAGGGGGCAGGGCCGCCCGCCGCAGTCACCTCGCACATACCGCGCCGGGAGGAGGGAAAAGGGCCCCGCTCCGGCGGAGGGATACAGCCCCACGTATATAGCGGGCGGCGCAGGCTCACAGCCCCAGCACTCTGTGAGCCGCGCCAGGAGGAGGCAGCAGCCGCCGCCGCCGCTCGTGGTCGCGCAGTTCGTGCAGCCGCCGCCGGGCCCGCCGCCGCCGCGCCATGGTAGGGGGCTCGCTCGCTCGTTCGCTCGACCGGCCGGGTGCGGTACGGGGTGCCCGGGCTGGTGCGGGGGCTAGTGCACAGTGCCCTCGCTGCGGAGCTGGGGACGGTAGGGTTAGTGGAGCTGGGCTGTCCCAGGGGAGGAGTGGGGGTGGGGGGAGCCCCGCGGGGGCCCTTCCCGCCCGGGTCCCCGCGAGGTGAGCGGGTGGGTGGCTGCGGACTCTTCCGCTGCCCACTTGAGTCTTGCGCGGGATCGCCGCGGAGCTGCGGCCCTTCCTCTTCTGCCGCTTCCTTCCCCTTTCCCTGGGCCTGCCGTGTGGGTGCCCCGACCCCGCGCCCTCCCTCCCCGCCTCGCCTTCCGTCCCCTGCGGAAAGGGCTGGGCGCGTCTCCCCGGGGCCACGGCCCCAGCGCCGGGCAGGGCGCGCTGCGGGGCGGGGCGCGGGTTTGCGGGCGAGGATCCCGCTCGGCTCCGGCACCAGCTGCACTGCGCAGGGAGCGGGGGGGCGGCCGGGGGAGGGCACCGCTCTGCAGCTACTGCGCCCCCCCGTTCCCCCCAATCCCCCCCCCAAAAAACGCAACCGCGGCGGCGAAGCCCATCGCTGTCTGCATTACATCATGTCTCCTCCTCTTCCTCCCGGCCCCCGCGCACCCCCCGGCCGCGAGGACCGGGGCGCAGTGCGTGTTGCTCGGTTGGAAGCGGCCCAGCTCCTGCATGGGGGGCTCGGGGTGGGAGGGGCGCAGCCTCCCCTCTCCCCGGGGGCTGCGGGGGAACAGCTCCTGCCCCAGCCGCCCGCTGGAGGAAAGCGATGGGGAAGGAAGGCTGGCCGCGGAGCCCAGGCGCCCTCGCGGTTGAATGATGAGGACGTGGTGTGGCCGCCGGCTGGAGAGGGAGGGAGGGGAAACGGGGACGCACTGCAGCAGTGGGTGGCTGCTGGCCGGGAAGGGCGCCTGTTGCGCCGGCGGGCTGCGAGCCTCCCGCCGGCCGGGCGATGCCCGCCGGAACGCATCGCATCTGCCGGCTGCTGCGGGGCCAGCCAGCTCGCAAAAGAGAGCAAGAGGAAGGGCTAGGATTTTTCCCGGCCATTTTTCGCTTCCTACGAGAGCGGCGAAACAGTTGCAGACTGACCTCTAATCGCTTTTTGGCAATCTGGGTGTTCCTCGACTCTCTCCATCTCCCCTTCCCGTAGGAGAAGGCTGACATCACCAGGACAGGATTTGATGACTTGGCTGGGTGGGGTGATGGCTCCTGGCTGGGTACCTTTGTCCTGTAGCTGTGGTGAGGGGGTAGTGGCTGTGCCTGTTGCTCGGGAAGGTGAACCCCTTGGCAGTGTAGGGTTGGGTTGAATCCTCGGGCGTCGCCGGGTATGCGAAGGTTTTGGGGTTTTGTTTTGTGGTTTGTTTTTTTTCGTTTGTTTTTTTTTTTATTTGGATATATGATTTTTGGAAACATTCAGCGAGCTCCGATTAATGGGGCAATGAGCTGGTGCTGTGGGCTGGAGATTTTTTGCCAAGGTGTGGCTCTGTTTCCTGTTCTGCAGGGCAGTGAGTCTGTTATGTAAATTCCTTAGATAATCTTTAAATGAAACCTCGCATTTTCTGGAAAATCACAAAGAGTGGAGGAAGTCGAGCTGGATTTTGAACACAAGCTTTTTGCTGTTATGAAAGAAGACTGTCTTTAGCTGTTAGCATTTGTACACTTTTCGCCCTCCTCCAACACACTGCACGTGAGGAATCGTTTAATCATTACATACAGACATTAAAACAAACCCTCTGCCTAATTACAGATGATATCTGTGTATTCCCCTTAAGATACAGAGCAGATTTTCAGCCCTACCCTATTCTCATATGCAAGACCTTAACGTTGTATAGCTGATTAATTCTCCATTGTATTTGTTCCTCTTTGTTGCAATTAGATGGTTTTTATACATAAACAATAATATTTTAGAACAAAAAGTGTTTGCTTCTTCTCTGACCTACAAAAATCTCTATTCTATTTGTAAAAACGAAAACGGTCCAGTAAAATGTGTTTAAAACAAGTTAGTACCTTGTTTTCTTCGGTATATGTGATTAGGCATGAAAAATCCTTTTTTTTTTTTTTTTCCCTTACTAGGAAAAGGCATATTTTTCCGTAAAGAATTAGTTAGCTCCTTTGAGTCCAAACAGTGGAGCTTTTTCTATCCATACAAAGGGAGAGGCTTCTGGAAGGATGTAGCTGTCACAGTTAAGCTCTAGAAAGCCCGTTTGATTGCCTGCTGAGCTGTATACCTTTGTATGCCGCAGTGGCCTCTTGATGTACAGAAGGTCATAAGCAGGCATGTTAAATCTTGTCACTTAAAATTACATATAAAACAACCTGCATGTCAGATGAGACACCTTAAACTGCTTGGCTGAATAGAAAAATAATATGATGTGTGAAAACTGTAATTTTCTTTGTCAGAGGTGGCAAAAATCTCTCTAATACCGAGATATAATTTGTAATATGGCAGCAGAGCCCCTTCTGTGGGGCTCGCAGAGGGCTGGAGGCTGCTGCGGTGAGGTGGGGAGGGCGGGCAGGGCTGGAGCCGTGGGCGACACGGCAGCCCACGCGTGTGGGGTGCCTCCACGCTGTGCCAGGGCACTGCACCGCTGGGAATGGCATGTGCTGTGAAACCCCAAACACAGGGCATTAGGGATTTTGTGCCTCTGACCAATTACAAGGCCCTGTGTCCTTGACTGGATCAAACCGGATGCACCAAGTTGCAGGATGGTGCTTGCTTCTTCATGTGCGTTTTCAAACCAAGTTAGCTTATATTCTTTTGGAAACAGCTGTGTGGTGTAGGTGAGTGGAGTGTCCTACAGAGACAGAATTTCTGGTTTTGAAAGTGACTTTGTGAAAGTAGTGATAAATCGCTTCTGAAATTTAAAGGAAATGTCTCATGGCTTGACATAGCTAGAGGTAAACAGTATTCTAAAATGTTCTATTCTTCGTGTAGGCTGATCAGCTGACTGAAGAACAGATTGCTGGTAAGTGTTTTGATGATAATTTTTTTTTTTTACTAGCTCTTGTGACTAAAAGAAAATATATTATCTCAAGCATAGCGGGAAAAAAACATCTTTGACGATTTTAAATCTGTACTACCATTTTTGAAAAGCACTCACTTAAAAAAATCCCAAACTAAAAAAAAACAGACAAAAATATTTTGGAAGATTACTGGCTCATTGCCTCTTAATTTAGACTGCTTATTCCTTGGACTAGAGATGATTTTTTTTAGATGTTTAGACTTGAGCCAAGTTCTCCTGGATTTCTTGCAAACAGAAATAATTGCTAGACTCAAATGAACTACTTAGAGTCAAACCAGACCTAGGAACTCTATTAAAGAGTAAAGATAAACTAGAAGTGAAATAGCAACAAATAAACCTTAGATGGGTTTATTGTGCATTGTTACAAGCCAGTGTCTTTTAAATAAAACTTTGAATATACTGCCAGTACTTCAGGCCAGTTAGGAGAAGGAGCATTATTTGACCTTCTGGAGACCAGTCCTGCGTTTGTGGCTGACACTAATTCTTATTGTCTGCTGACTTAAAAATAAGTGGTACATGACAACACTTTTGTTCCTCTAAGTCCGTTAATTGTAAAGGAAACCCAGTGGCTCCTTTCACTTACTTCAAACAGCTGCTGTTTGTGGAGCAACTGTGCCTCAGGCAAGATGCAGATGCATGGAAATGAATTTCAGAGTTGTAATGCTGATAATAGCCACATGAAATAAGTTTGAATTTACTGTGCAAATTATGTGTTGGTACTGTAAGTAATTTTTTATTTGTATTTGAGTGTTAATTCTCTCAATATAGGGACAGTTAAATAAAAAGAGAAAATGTTTCTTAGAATTGTACCAGGCTTTGTCAGTGCAGTGCATTTTTAGTCTGTGGTTATCTCATGCTGGTAATATCTCTAAACACTGGGACTGTTTCTGCCTCTAGAATTCAAGGAAGCCTTTTCCCTATTTGACAAAGATGGTGATGGTACTATCACAACAAAAGAACTGGGAACTGTCATGAGGTCACTGGGTCAAAATCCAACAGAGGCAGAATTGCAGGATATGATCAACGAGGTAGATGCTGATGGTAAGTGTTGGGAAGGTGCTGTGATCATCTTTAATATGTATGACCTCCACATCTGGAGTTAAACTGTATGGGGAACGCTGTGACATGTCTTAAAGCAGTTTCAAAATGCTGGGTAGGATCTAAACTCAGAAGGATGTCGAAGATGCTAGCAGTGTTTATGAGACTAAAAACCAGCGATGGGCAGAGACAAAGTTGTGCTTCTCGTCTTCAATATTTTATGGGTCACAGGCTTCCTATTGTTATATGACTTGCCCTGACCTGCCATTAACCTGTCTTTCCATCCAGTTTTTCTATATGTGTTTTGTCAGCCCATGTTGGTTTTGATAGCTTTACCAATGTGTCTGTGGTTTTGGCTGAGGCAGAAAATGTGTTAGGAGTGGAGTAGTGTTTTCAATTCTTGGAAGTTTAGCACAACAGGAAGACACTATAAAGTTTGTCTAATGTATTCAATCCCTGATAGATGGAGAGGGGCTATTGGAGGCAAAGGCAGAAAACCCTTCCTATATCAAGGCTAGCAGAATTATTTTAAATGGGTGCCAGAAAGAGTAACTACATACTGTGTTTCTGAACTCTGCATAGGCTAACAGGTTTGAAAGTGAGAAATACTTCCCCTGCTCAGTGATGTCAAGCCTTTGGTCTTGTATGTTGGTTGTAACAGTGATTTTTCTCTAACCTTTTTGTAAAAGAAGAGTGGGAGTGTATTGGCAAGACTTTAAATTATTGGATTATTATTATAAATTATTGGATTACCTGTATTATTATACGGGCTGTATTTATTAAACTACTTCGTTAAAAGTGTAAGTTGACCTTAATTGCTAAGTCTTTGTAGAAACTGAAAAGCTTCAGGGTCTGCAGTGGTATGTGGAGTTTGTGTATAGTGGCTTTAGGCTGCAGATAAAATGCTGCTCTGGTGGATTTAAAACAGAAGGAGACTGAGGATTTCAGATAAGTATGCCTGCCCAACTGTTTAAATTTGGGTTACAGCAGAATGCTTTACTGTTCTTCTGCGTGCTCATTGAGGATTTTTTCAAAATTGAGTATGAGACCTGTGTTCATATTTAACTGGTACAGAAAGCTGGCCATGATGATAAATAGCTTTGTATGTGTCAGGCTGGCATTCCTAGAATGCAAGGATTTTCTTAAACTGCATTTGTTTAACTTCTTTGCTGTATTTGCACAATGATTTTGTATGCTTCTTTAAATCAATGGGTAGATCTTAGTTGCACAGTGAACTGTTTAATGTGGTTTTGTGAACTACTTAATGTGCCTTTTTGGCATATAGAGCTGAATCCCAGCTATACAAATCTAGTGACTTCACCATACCACTTTTTCCTAGCTTTGAGCAGCCTGAAATTTAAATCTGTGATTTGAATTAAAACCTTAATCTTAACGGATGAGGCCTGGATGTCAGCAGGGATTTTCAGTTTTGCAGTAAAATACCCGTAAGAACACCTACAGCTAAGCTTATCAGTAATAACAAATAATGGCAGCTTTTCTCACATCACTGGAATTTGCAGATCCTTGTTGCCCCTTAAAATGGTATGTTGCTTTTGTGATGTGCAACTTTGGTTGATAAGATAGTTGATTTTTAGAAAGAAAAAGGTATTTATGAACAGTTTAGTGAAGTGTGGTGGTTTTTTGTTTTTTTTTTTTTTTTCCCAAATACTGGATAACTTGGGTTTGTAATGCCAGCTTAATACATTTTCTTCCTGGAATATCCCACCGCAATTGAGAGATTATAAAGAAACTAAAAGGTTAATTTTATGGGAGTGATTTGAAGTAAAGATAAGTCTCATTATTGGTTAATTTTGAAGCATCAGCTGACATTTTACTTGTCGCTTGGGTGGCAAATGGTGTGGCTTGACTTGGAGAGAAGGCAGTGGGTGATTTTGTGCTGAAACAGAGTGGCTGCTGCATGTTGTAATAGCAAAACAGGCAGTGGTAGCAATTTAGAGAGAAGAACCAGTTAGTCTCTAAGAACAGTTAACAGAGGATCTGTCAGTCTTGTCCCTGGCTAAGTGAAATGCCAGATTTTTAATTTTTTTTTTTTTGTTAATGAAAAAAAGCATGGAAGTTTAATTTTTGAAAGTTTCTTTTTATTAAGGCAATGGCACTATCGACTTCCCTGAGTTTTTAACCATGATGGCCAGAAAAATGAAGGACACAGACAGCGAGGAAGAAATCCGTGAGGCATTCAGAGTCTTTGACAAGGTATTAATAAAAGGACAGCTACTCTTCGAAAGCAATAATGATGTCTATATTTTCCTCAGTGTTTTCTCTCTTCTCTAGAAGGAGTCTTCTAGTAGAAGCAGAGAAATTGGAAACAGAGCAAAGATTGTTCTGAATATAGAACCAGAACTGTTGCAGCCTGCTTCTACTTGCTTTATATACAGCAAGGTCTAAGCTTTAGGCTCATCCTGGAAAAAAACCCTTTCTGGCCTTTCCTTAGAAACAGAGATTAGCAGAACTTAATGCTTGGGGGAGGGTGGGGTTTTTTGAGATGTGTGGGTAGAGGAGGGGGATTTTTCTGTACATTTTGACTTTAGGGGTAATGGGGAAACATTTGTGTGGATGCATGAGGTTTTATAGTACCATATGGAAGCTTTTGAAGTCAAGATGATGTCATCAGTATTTAGAGGGAGATGTATTGCATGTTCTGTTTTCAACCTGTGAACTTTGAGGTTGCTTTTGTAAAAATTTACGAGCTCAGCTCCTTTGACCTTGCCTAAGAATACCTGGGCCTGTGTCAGTTTTCTAGAATAGGGGCTCCCCTCTTTGGGTTGTTTGGATATGGTAGATGTTATATAAGAACTGTGTTGAGTAGTGACTGGTGCAGCTGTAAAGCTGATGCACACACATATATGGAAGAAGACCTTAGTGTACTACTTTTTACAGAAAAAAGTGTCAGTCTGCAGTACTTCACTGAAAATGAGGGGGTATCTTTGCAGACTAGATTAGGGTTTAAAGCCACTGAAGTAGGTTATCTACTGGTGATAGCCATATCCTGCTCTAAGATAGTGTATTCTTCCACTGTATTGAATTCCTGAAGTGGCTCCAGGTGAGCTTTAGGTTTGGATATTATAAATGAGGACACTGGGTTAGAAGTGTCAATTTCTCTTCTCTTTAATTTTGCCATAAAACTTCTCAAAACTCCTTATGAGTAGAATTTAAATACTTCCTTTGATTTGTTCTGTATCATCCAAGAAGTCTAACACAGCCAGCTGCAGGTAGTGTTAATACAGAAGAGAAAGTTGCCTTCATTCTTAGGGAAATGGGTCTCTTTTTGGCCTTGCTTAGGCAGCAGAGACTAAACAAAAACTTTTTTCTTTTTGTTTCTGAGTTTATTTTTGAAAGCTTTTTAAAAGCATTAAAAATCCCTTATCACAACTACAAGTCAGGCATGCGTTTGTTATTACAGCACAATAATTGTATAGAAGGATATGGTGTCATGCATGCTTCAGAATGCAGTGGACCTAATACATACTGCAACATGTACAGTGTGCCAGGTCTGTACATCTGTCCCAAGTGCCATAAGGGTGCTTCAGAAGCAGTTACTGGAAACCTAGGTGTAGGTTCCAAGTTAGTCCATGTCAGGATTGTTGTTCATGGTCTTGTGCAACTCTTTTCTCACAGGATGGCAACGGCTATATCAGTGCAGCAGAACTACGCCATGTTATGACAAACTTAGGAGAAAAGCTAACAGATGAAGAAGTAGATGAAATGATCAGAGAAGCAGACATTGATGGGGATGGGCAAGTCAACTATGAAGGTAAAAAGATGTTTGTCTTTACTTAAAACCATTTTTCAGACTGAGGAAAGCCTGTCGCATAGGGCATTAATTTTTAATGCTTGAGACACTAGTTTATTTGCTTGTCCACTTCTGTGGACAATGAATCACAGTGACTTTTTATCTTTTCAGAATTCGTACAGATGATGACTGCAAAGTGAAGAGACCTCCTTTACACCTTTTTTCCTCTAGAAGAATCAAATTGAATCTTTTACTTACCTCTTGCAAAAAAAATGTTCATTTATTCATTCTGTTTCTGTATAGCAAAACTGAATGTCAAATTACCTTCTGTCCACAAACTGCATGTAATGGTTGGTGGTCCTGTCCCCAAAAGATAAACATCAGTTTTACAATATAAATAATTGTACTACCTTGAAAATAAAAAAAAAAGGAAGCACTTAGTGAACTCAAAAGTTCCATTTGCTAATGACTATTACACTGTTTGGGCTGGCCAGTTTTTCATGCATGCAGCTTGACAATTGAGCACAGTCAGACATGTGTATTAAAAGGAAAAAAAACCTAAAGGATCCACTCTTGTTCAACGGTGGATTCTAGTTCAATTTGTAGTATAAATTGTCATAGCTGGTTTACTTTAAAATTGGTTTATACCTCAGGATGGTATGCAGCAAAATGGTTGAAGGATGCAAAACTTAAAGAAAATGCCCTAAAGGTTGAATGGTTCTCCTGTACGTAGCAGTGTGCTCCAAAAATATGATGATCTTAACTATGGATGGCATGTCTGTGTTAAAATACTGGTTTAACATTGTCTGCATTGCACTATAGTGAAACGGGTGTCAGGCTGTTACCGTTCACAAAATTTTTAAAAGAAACCGTCACCAAGGGAGCATCTTTGGACTCTCATATTTTTAAAACCTTCTGTACCATGACTTGGAGCTGGCGGAGTAGCCTGTGGACTTCAGCACAACTATCAACATTGCTGTTCAAGATATTACAATTTATGTCCATTCCAAGTTGTAAATGCTAGTCTTTTTTTTCCAATAAAAGACCATTAACTTAAAGGTGGTGTTAAATGCTTTGTAAAGTTAAAATATATATATATAATTGAGATAATAAACCAAAAAAGCAGTAGGAGGGAAGTGTTTCTATGAATGACTTGCTGCTAAATTATAATGCACATGTATGCAATAAGTTATCCCCTATCTTTTCAAGATGGCAAGAACTGACCTCCTGTAACCCAAGACCTTTGCTATAAATAAATGAACTTGTGCTTGCCTTTCATATTACGACAATGTTAATTTAGTTGGTCTCAAAGTCGTGTAATGCTGACTCGTCAACTATCAGCACAGAAGTAACACCTCATTTCACTACAGTGGAGAGCTCTGAGCATGCATGTCAGTACTGGGGAAACATGTATAGGTTGCTTATGTTTTTTTTGGCAGGTTATAAAAACTAGTTGGAGAATTTAAACAGCATGGACTTCATAGATATCTGTGATTCTCAAACATGCCAAAAATGCATTTATCTACCCGCAGAAAGAAAACAAAAGGACATTTTACAATATGTATTAAAAAAACCAAACTAAGCCTTTTTTGCAAACTGGGGCTATTATGTCTTGACTTATCTTCTCAAACACTTGCATGAATTTTGTGGGGTGGAGAAGAGGACTAGGGTTAATTTAAAAACGATCTTGTTACTTCTGCTTTGCATGCACTAGCAGTGCTTAGTCATTCCAGTTCTCTGAATAAGTGTTCTCTGATCCTTCAGCTTCCCCATGAATGAGTGGCAAAGCAGCCGTGTGCACTCTTCTTTGTCTGAAAGAAGAATGCTTCTTCTCTCTTTTTTTTTTTTTTT